>SJYW01000307.1:105742-119354 GCA_006410735.1 Raphicerus campestris | reverse complement strand
GGGGCGGCGTCGGTTCTTTCTTGCGGGTTTAGGGTCCCCAGCGGCCGGGACGGGGTCGCATCGAGGTGAGAATGCCCCTGCAGGCCCAGGACCTCGTCCGCGAAGGTCCTCACCTTTTCTGCTGATTGTCGTAGAATATGCCGCCGAACTCAGACTTTTTGTCTTTTGTTGGGGGGCAACCGGACTGTTCAGTCCGGCTTTTCGGGAGATGGCCTTTTTCGCCTTTCTGAAATCCTGAGTGATGCCGGACTGCGCCCCACTCTAGCCCAGGGAGGGGGACCCGCGTCTGCTGTGAGGGTTCGCTTTGGAAGCCCGTTTGAAGAGGATCCAGAAGCAGGAACTGCAGGATCCGTGTCTGTGGAGCCAGTTTGGGGTAGAGTTACGTAGGCCGGGCGGGGGTCGCCCAGCTGTGTCAGCGCGTGGGGTGCTGGCTCCAAGGTTCTGACTGTGGGGCCCCGGGACAGTGAAGTGTGTTCTGGGAACCGAGGCGAGGCCAGGATTTCCTACAGGGAGGAGCCGTTAAGGGCGGGAAGAATTCTTGGTGGAGTGGAGTTGGACGAGGGGGAAAATGTGGGATGCGGGCGGCTGGGCCTGGGACCGCAAGAGTTGTGGGGCCCGCTTTGGGGGCCAGAAGTTGGGCATCAGGCAGTGTGTGGCTGAACACTTTGGATTTTGATTTCCAGAGGAGGGCCAGTAGATTTCTTAAAAGGTTCTGATAGTTGAAAACTCATTAAGGAGTTAACCGTGGTGTAGCAACTTCTTAAGAAATGTGCTTTCAATGGAAAGAAATGACTGATTGATATTAAGGGCAGGGAGAGGCAGTCCTAAAAAACAGAATGGAAACACAAAGCTTACTGACTCTGTGGCCTTTAAATCCAAGATCTATACCGACAGGACTGAGCGACACATACCTGTCTTAGGGCCAGATGAGGAATCCTTGTAGTGGGTTTCGGTATAATAATTGAGGCTCACAATAAAGGTAATTATTTTAGAAACCATTGAAGTTTATAATTTTTTATAAAGGTTTCATCAAAGATTATTTAGAAAATACAGCTCTGGGTTTTAAATGGATATATTTCAGTTGTTTGAAAAATATACTCTCACTTTTGTAAAACCACCTCATTTGGTTGTAATAGTTAAAAGGAAAACTTAGTGTTGCTGAAAAAAAATGCATTTATACTTAACCTTCTGCTTACTCTTAGCTTAATTCCTTATAATTAAAATGTATGTCAGGNGGGGCGGCGTCGGTTCTTTCTTGCGGGTTTAGGGTCCCCAGCGGCCGGGACGGGGTCGCATCGAGGTGAGAATGCCCCTGCAGGCCCAGGACCTCGTCCGCGAAGGTCCTCACCTTTTCTGCTGATTGTCGTAGAATATGCCGCCGAACTCAGACTTTTTGTCTTTTGTTGGGGAGCAACCGGACTGTTCAGTCCGGCTTTTCGGGAGATGGCCTTTTTCGCCTTTCTGAAATCCTGAGTGATGCCGGACTGCGCCCCACTCTAGCCCAGGGAGGGGGACCCGCGTCTGCTGTGAGGGTTCGCTTTGGAAGCCCGTTTGAAGAGGATCCAGAAGCAGGAACTGCAGGATCCGTGTCTGTGGAGCCAGTTTGGGGTAGAGTTACGTAGGCCGGGCGGGGGTCGCCCAGCTGTGTCAGCGCGTGGGGTGCTGGCTCCAAGGTTCTGACTGTGGGGCCCCGGGACAGTGAAGTGTGTTCTGGGAACCGAGGCGAGGCCAGGATTTCCTACAGGGAGGAGCCGTTAAGGGCGGGAAGAATTCTTGGTGGAGTGGAGTTGGACGAGGGGGAAAATGTGGGATGCGGGCGGCTGGGCTGGGGACCGCAAAAGTTGTGGGGCTCGCTTTGGGGGCCAGAAGTTGGGCATCAGGCAGTGTGTGGCTGAACACTTTGGATTTTGATTTCCAGAGGAGGGCCAGTAGATTTCTTAAAAGGTTCTGATAGTTGAAAACTCATTAAGGAGTTAACCGTGGTGTAGCAACTTCTTAAGAAATGTGCTTTCAATGGAAAGAAATGACTGATTGATATTAAGGGCAGGGAGAGGCAGTCCTAAAAAACAGAATGGAAACACAAAGCTTACTGACTCTGTGGCCTTTAAATCCAAGATCTATACCGACAGGACTGAGCGACACATACCTGCCTTAGGGCCAGATGAGGAATCCTTGTAGTGGGTTTTGGTATAATAATTGAGGCTCACAATAAAGGTAATTATTTTAGAAACCATTGAAGTTTATAATTTTTTATAAAGGTTTCATCAAAGATTATTTAGAAAATACAGCTCCGGGTTTTAAATGGATATATTTCAGTTGTTTGAAAAATATACTCTCACTTTTGTAAAACCACCTCATTTGGTTGTAATAGTTAAAAGGAAAACTTAGTGTTGCTGAAAAAAAATGCATTTATACTTAACCTTCTGCTTACTCTTAGCTTAATTCCTTATAATTAAAATGTATGTCAGGTTATTGCGTTAGTTACATTTTGTTTTTATGTTGACTTTTAATTTTTACTCAGCATTTTTAGCACTCTCATTGAAACCTGAGCTTTAGAAACCTTTGCTCATAACTTTAAATTGTTCAAACTTTTGACGTATCTTCTCCCAAAGATAAGTTGTATTACAGTTTAGATTCTGAAGTGTTATTTGTGCATTTCTGTAATCTGGCTCCCGTTTTTCTTTCTTTTCCCGTGGGAAACAGAAGGTTTGAGTGGACACACTTCTGTAGACTAGCTTTAAGATAGCAAGGACGGGAAGGTTCATGCCAAGTGTTGTTGATAACCAACTAACATCAGTTAATTTATTTCTTCCACCCTGCAAAATGGCAAGGATAATGCCTAGCCTTCTTAGAGAGTGGTTTCCAGTCTTGTGTTTGTAAGACCTTTTTTTCTAGGTTTTTACTGAAGTGCATTACTCTTACAGAAAAGTGCATGTATCCTAAGTATTCAGCTTGGTGAATTTTCCAAACTGAACACACCTTCCGCAGCACCCAGGTTAAGAAACCAAATGCCTTGGCACGCCATGCTTCTTCGGGCCACTCGCCCAGTCTGACTCCCAGCGACATAGACTGGTTTTGCCTGTCTCTACTGTATTTTGTTTCTGGCTTTTTTATTCAGCATCGTGTTGGCAGGAGCTTTTTTCCCATACTGTTGAGTATAATTGTAGGTCATCCTCACTGGTACAGAATTTCTTTATGTGACTACATCACAGTTGGTTTGTCCATTCAACCTTTGGTAGGCATTTGGGTAGGTTCCCAGTTTGGGGCCATTTTGAGCGTAAGGGTGCTGCTGTGACCGTTCTATTACCTGTCTTTTAGTGAATGCATGTTGTCATTTTTACAAGGCTTGTCTACCTAGGAGTAGAATTGACAGTGGCAGTCATGCAAACAGTTTCCTGGTTTGCCCTCCATTCCCATGCCTTGGCACACTCATTTTGTCCATTTTGGTGGCTGTTTAGTAGATCTCATTGTGATGTGTGTGTGAGATTGTATTTGCATTTCCCTGATTCTGTAGGTTTAGTAAGCTTTTGGATATTCTCTTGTGAAACGTCCAAATGCTCATTTTTCTGCTGGAAAATGAGCTCCTTTTTCTTACGGATTTATAGGGATTGTTTGTGTATTTTATACAAGTCTTGTCAGAAATACATGTGTTCTAGTGAAGACAAGTAAGATCGGTGCAGGCTTAAAACTTGTGGAAGCTGTAATAGTTGAGAAACAAAAGGAAAGCTTTCAATTTTTGTATTATTTCCTTATTTTCCAGAAAGCCAAGCTCTGATTCTTCTGTCCAGATTACATGATTCCAGTAACACAAAGAGGGAGTTACAACCCAGAATAAGAGATAATAAGTAACATTGCACTTTTTCAGTGAGTGTCAGACTCCAGGCCCAGATAAAGTTCATTTCAGAGCCTGAGAGTTAATTACAGAACAGATTCCAACTCCTGGGAAAGCTGTTACGGTCCTTGTAGTTTTAGTCCTAACTTGGACAAAAAAAATAGAAGCATGCTTTTCCCATTGGGGAAATGGAGTGGTTGATAGAATAGAATAATGTCATCCCAGTGCTGGAACACGGATCAAAACCAGAAGAGACTCTGAGGGTGGCTTTGGCTTTCGGGTCAGTGCTTTGTCGTGGTGAGGGTCCAGCCACTGCAGCCTGTCTTGGGAAAAGAAATGAAAGGCTTGGTGTTTCTCTTTCTGGTCACAAGCTTCATATGAGCCAGCAGTTGAACCTGGTGGTGTTGATGGGGATTAATGTGGTCTTGATCACACTTAGGCAAGTGAAGTCCAGATCACAGGGTCATCTTAAAACTTGAGTGCTTCCTTCACTTCCTCTCAGTATCTTCAGTTGGACCATTAACAGTCTGGTGTGTGCCCTGGGGATGGAGACTGAGATGGGTTTAGGGAGTTAGGATTAGTTCCGGGTAGGAGTGAGGTCATGGAGACCTCAAGCTGCTGTCTAGAAGACCCTCCATATTAGCCCTTCCACCCCTCTCCCCCTGGATGTGTCCCTGCCTGCTGAGGTGGCCTGCTCTGTGGCTGTCCTTGTGGGCTCTTGTTTGTTGTCGCCTCTCTAGGGCTTGGTGCCTGATACGGCCCTGGAGAGGTGTGTTGGGAACGGGGAGGCTGGTGGTGGGCATTAGCGGCTGGAGTTGAGGGACACGTGGCATGGCGGAGTGGCTGGTTTGGTAGCTGCTGAGCCCCTCTTGCTGGAGTTAAGTGGTGGAGCAGAGAGCCTGGCCCACGGGATGCCAGAAGCACTCTGCGGGGGTGAGTGGAGTAATGTGCAAGCCCTTTGGTAGCAGTCCCTGAGGAGAGTCATCACGACACACGCAGACCGCGGCCATGTGGCCCGAGCATCCACAAGAGTCCCTCAGAGAGGCCACTGCCTCTGGGCCCCTTGCACGCGCTGCTCCAGCCTGGGGTCTTCAGCTGAGACCCCAGTGAGGTGATCAATCTGTCTCTCTCACACTTTAGGATGCTTTGCGTGTGGGATGGAAAATGGATTCCGAGTCTATAACACCGATCCACTGAAGGAAAAAGAGAAGCAAGGTAAGAGCGATGCATTCTTGGTTTCTGCCTGTTCTGGGCCTCAGCGTCTAGGTGCTGTTCTTCAGACTGGGAGCAGCGGGTTGTGGGAAGTTGTTCGTGGACCTGTGGGCCTTGATGCAGCTCTGCTCTTCCTTGTGTTGAGCTTCTGCGCGCGCTGGGCTCTGCGGACTGGGTGTAGCAGTGCTTCTGTGGGTCCTGGCGACCCTGGTGCATCCAACACCGGCTCGCCCTGCTGGGAGAGCCAGGCGTGGCTGCCCTGGCCTCACCATGCTTCGTGTCTGTCATGAAGCTGTGGGGAGCTGGAGAGAGAGGCTTAGACACGATGGGTAGGGCTGACTCTGAAAATAACCCTTTCTTCGAAAATACCATTGTGGCAATAAATTATAGTTGCTTTTGTTTTCTTATTTCAGTATCTTTTTTTTTTAAATTTCAGTGTCTTAAATTATGTTTTCATGGAATACAAGTTTTCACAAGCTGAAATCAGGAATTCTTTTCGTAAAATAAAATAATGGTGGTCCTTTTCCCATTTGGCAGGAAAAATGTGTAATTTAACGGGTAGACTTTTCCCATTTGCTTCTTTATCCTTTGTATTTTTCTTAAGCTTTTAGTGACTCCTGGTCCTTACCTGCCAACAGATGAACAAATCTCAGATAAATCATAAACAGTGAGAAACCTCCTTTTTCTTCCTGCAGTCGTGGTTTTGGCTTTTATTCAGTGTGCAAGTTATATTTTCTGATGCAGGAACCGTTTCTCATCTGTAAGAGGAAGTCACTGTATTCTTATGCTCCCCTATCAGCCCGCTTCCGTTTTGACAACTAAGAAACCTCTTTTTCAAGTAAAATCTTCTATGCAACCCTGGTATGTAAAACAGCAAGTGATACTTTATTTCTAGGAGTTTATTTTGTAAGGTGAAGTCTGTTCAGTTCAGTCGCTCAGTAGTGTCCGACTGCAGCATGCCAGGCTTCCGTGTCCATTACCGATTCCAGAGCTTACTCAAACTCATGTCCATTGAGTTAGTGAGCTGAAGTCTGTAATTTTTATTTATTAGAGAAAGCTCAGGGCAGCTAGGTGGTAACAGGCTCAGATCTGGGCCCACACTATTTAGATCCCGGTCCTGCTCTTCCCCATATCAGGCTGCTGTGTGACATGGGGCAGGAGTAACCTTGGGCAGGTTACTCACCTTCTCTTGGCCTCAGTTTCTTTTTGTGTAAAAATGAAAATGTTAACTGCCTACCTCCTAAGTTTATTGTAAAGATGGATGAATTAGGATGAGGGAGACACACAGCCTAGTGGCAGGACACACACGGAAAGTACTTTGTAAGCTTCTTTGCTCCTCATTGGTGGCAACAGTGTTACCTTTGAAGAGTGGGTCTTTGGAATTAATGAGCGTTAGATAGTGGGAGTCTCCTCTAGTCTTTTATGGTTCTGACTTCTGTTTAATTTGTTTTGGTTGCATTGTAAATTAAGACAGTTCTGTTTTTATACAGAAAAATAGTTCCAAAGTATTTTGAAACAGCTTGCCTTGCAAATTTCCAGATGCTTTTTACCTAAATTGACCTAGAAACTTAGGAACTAGACTTCAGTGTCAAAGTTCAATCATTAGCGGCATATTAAAAGTTGCTTCCTAAGTAATGAAATGTTTACAGTGGATCTAGGATTTCTTATAACAGTGAGTGAAAAGAAGTATCTCGGCTTCCAGGAAGGCTTGCTCTTGTCATGTTGCAGTGCTGTGTCTGTTCCCCGTCCCTGCTCAGCTGCACTCTGTCTGGCTCAGACTGTCTCTGAGCTTCACTTTGTTGAATTTTGCACTTGCCAGGGATCCAGCAGGGCCATGTGGTGGTTTTTGATGGCGTGTTTAAGGACCCCACCTACATGCACTTGCAGGCTGGTCCGCTGCTTTATTTCTGGCAGCGAACTCAAAATAGGCACAAGACTTGACCTTGTTCCTATTTTATCGTCGAGAATTGCTTTCCTGTATGAGAAAGGAAGTGTGCCTGCATTGGAGGGTCAGTCCCAGATCTGGGCTTTCGGCCTTGTCTCCACTGTGACTGTGGCTCTGCGTAGGGGGACTGCACGACAGGCTGTGATCCGTGGGCATCTTGCAGTCACACCGACTGCTGGATGGAGCTGGCAGTGCCAGGAAGCCGTCTTGGGCATGCTGGGCCCCCAGTGGAGGCAGCATTCTCCTCCAAGGTGTTGGAGGGCCTGTGTCCCGTGCACAGAGCCGAGCGGCTCACTCGGGAGGAGTGGGAGGCCTGGGAGCGCAACCTCGTTTCTCACAAGGGTGCTGCAGGACTCGGATGCAGGCATGTCACACACACATCCAAGCATATCCTGGCAAGAAGGTTCAAGTCATAATTTGAACAAAGATGTGTCAGGAGTGATACATTTGGATAAAATTATGTCTATGTGGTTATAAAAATAAAAGGAGCACTTAAAGTTTACCTCCAGTCTTCATTTAGAAACACAACCCTCCCACATTCCAAAGGTGCCTAGAACTTCTGTAGCCCATGCTCGATGAACTGGCAAGGTGCTCAAGCCCCTTGTCTTTGGCGCTGCCTGACTCTTCTTCCACACCGCCAGCACTCACACGTGTAACGTGGGCAGCCGTGTGTGGGGAGCAGAGGGCACATGGAGGCCTAGACGGGATGACTCGTGACAGATGGGACAGCAGGTGAGGCCACTTGATCTTGAGCCCACTAAGCACTGCACTGGGGTGGAGGATGCAGAGATGAATAATGTGGCCAGGGTCCTTGGCGAGACCACCCAGTGACTGGAAGTAACAGGTGGCCTGTCTGCACACGGTCCACGATGCTGCCCAGTTCATCACCTTCCTGACCTGACAGTCTTTCAGGGGCTTACCCATGGCCTGTCATCCTCCAGTTTCAGAGCAGGTCGTGTGGGCCCCATGCCCTGTGTGGTCAGTCAGTCCAGCATGTGGTGAGTGGGCAAACGAGAAAGAAGTAGGAAGCATGTGAGATGGAGGCGGCTGAGCTGATTGTGGGTGTAGGGGGAATGGGGTTGTGTCCAAGTTAGTGATGGCTCTGGGGAGGGTGTGGAAAGGCACATTCCTAGCCTTGATGGTTTAGGTTACAAGTTTAAATTAGTAGAACCTTTTTTGTAGAAAAATTTGACAAACGGTTCATTTTCTATATTTGCACACACACACACACACACACACACATACTCTGATCTAGCGATCATACTTAAGGAAAAAAATGGGAAAAAGACAGTAGATGGTACATGCTGTGGTGTGTGCTGATGTGAAGGTACAGCTGTGACGCACTGTAGGAGCGAAGAAGTTGGAAACTAGTGTGATGGTGCCATTGGTTTGAGCCCAGAAGTACACACTTGATCTCGTTACAGCTGTTCCTACTTTATGCTGTTCTGGGTTGTTTCATTTTTATAGTGATAATATGTGATTTGTAGAATGAGAAATAATTAAGCTATTGCTATTAAAACGCCTGGGAAATAGGAAAGAAGAAGCTGAGGGTTGAGGGGCAGATAACGTGGGAAGAGGCTGGTGGCTAATGTCACGCTGGAGACAAACAAGAGCCCCTCCAAACAACAGCTTCTCAGTGGAGTGGAGGTTAAGCCAACACTCAGGACGTCCCTCTCCCCATTTTCTTTCAGCTTCTCTGTGTGTGTGTGTGTATGTTTATTTTGGCCAAGCTGCTTGTGGGATCTTAGTTCCCAGCCAGGGATTGAACCCAAGCCCTTGGCAGTTGAGAGCTCAGAGTCCTAACCACTGGACCTCCAGGGAATCCCTCCAGTTTATCACTTTGAGGCAGATTCTGCTGGGAGAGTGGGGCATGTCAGGCACTGATTCGTGCCTGAAGCTGTCACTGGTCGGTTTCCTGGGAGCCTGTCTTGTGTTCTCTGCCTCTCGTAGTTTTAGTCCGCTGTACAGCCGGCCACTGGGCCTGGCCGCTTTCAGAGACATGGACGTGTCTCTCTGCTTTTTCCGCCAATTGGCGGCCCCTGTGGATCTTTCAGGACCAGCCCTGGGGTTCGGGGGCTCCAGTGGCAACCTTGGGCTTCCTTTCAGGAGACTCCCTCCTCTCCAGCTACTTGGGGGCTGTGGCCCTTGGTTTGGGGGAGCTAAAATCCTCTGATTCTCCTGGAGTTTGCAGTCTCGCTTTTGATTGCTTCTGCTCTTCCCAGGAAAGCCTCTTGTTTTTCTTTCCCTGCCTCATTGGTTGATGCTGAAAAATCTGCCCTTCTCTCTTTCCAAAGTTAAATCCCAGAGGCCACGACTGTTTCCAGTGGTTAAAACTGCTTCTCTGTCTTAATCCTTAACCCTTAACATCTTTGTAATCTTGACATTGATTAAAAAAAAAAAGGCATCAAAATGTTAGCCATAAATTAGGCATCCAGGTAATATAAAATAATTCTGATTTCATGTAACACTGTTTTTTTTGTTGTTGCTAGAGGCTTAGAGAAAAATCACAACCTATATCATTTAAATTAAAACAAACAAACAAACAACCCTTTGAAACAGAATGTGATTTCCTTTTAACAGAAATTTTTGGTGATTTCTTTGTGTGAAGGACTTCAGTTTTTTTTCCCCGATTGGTTCACTGCGCCCAGGTCACCCAAGGCTGTCGTGCCTCCTGGCATTTCTTTATTCTCCTGTTAGCCTGGTCACATCTGCTGGTGACTCACTGCGTTTGGAACTTGAGAAGACTTGCGACTGACAGATCCAGCAGTAAAGAGTTTGAAGCATCAGTGCTCACGTACTGTTGTTTTTAGTCTGAAACAGTCTCCCTTGGTTGGAGAGTATTTTTAAAATGTATTAGTTACCTCTTGGCATAATTTACAGGTTTCTCCTGATATATTTGATTCTAGAACTTACTGAACCTGCGCTGAGGAAATAGTTGCACTCCTAACAGACCCCCAGAACTCTTCATCTTGCAAAACTCTGTCCGCATTAGATACTGATTCCCCCAGCCACCACCATCCTAGTTCTTGTCTTTATGCATTTTTCTACTCTAGGGACCTCATATAAGTAGACTCGTGCAGTGTTTGTCTTTTTGTGACTGGCTTATTTCATTTAACATAATACTACGTAAACATAGAGGTTGCTTCTACCCCTTGGCTATTGTGAATAATGCTTCTGTAAAGCAGGCATGTGAAAATATTTCTTTGCACCCTTGATTTCAGTTCTTTTGCATGCGTGCCGCCAAGAGCGGCTGCTGGAGCATGTGGCGCTCTGGTTCAGCCGTTTGAGGAGCCACCATACAGCCTCCCGTAGCGCCTGCACCATCCTTGTCAACACTTGTTTTCTGTTTTGTTTTGAGGTGGCCTAATTAATGATTGTGGCGACATACGCGTGATATCATGTGATAAATGTCTTCGTCTTTGACTTACTTCCCTTGGTATGATCATCTCTGGGCTCATCCATGTTGCTGCAGATGGCATCGTTCTGTTCTTTTTTATGGCTGAGTGATCTTCCATTGTGTGTATCTATCCTGTCTTCTTTATCCATTTGTGTGTTGCTGAACAGTCAGGTTNGTGTGGCCCGAGCATCCACAAGAGTCCCTCAGAGAGGCCACTGCCTCTGGGCCCCTTGCACGCGCTGCTCCAGCCTGGGGTCTTCAGCTGAGACCCCAGTGAGGTGATCAATCTGTCTCTCTCACACTTTAGGATGCTTTGCGTGTGGGATGGAAAATGGATTCCGAGTCTATAACACCGATCCACTGAAGGAAAAAGAGAAGCAAGGTAAGAGCGATGCATTCTTGGTTTCTGCCTGTTCTGGGCCTCAGCGTCTAGGTGCTGTTCTTCAGACTGGGAGCAGCGGGTTGTGGGAAGTTGTTCGTGGACCTGTGGGCCTTGATGCAGCTCTGCTCTTCCTTGTGTTGAGCTTCTGCGCGCGCTGGGCTCTGCGGACTGGGTGTAGCAGTGCTTCTGTGGGTCCTGGCGACCCTGGTGCATCCAACACCGGCTCGCCCTGCTGGGAGAGCCAGGCGTGGCTGCCCTGGCCTCACCATGCTTCGTGTCTGTCATGAAGCTGTGGGGAGCTGGAGAGAGAGGCTTAGACACGATGGGTAGGGCTGACTCTGAAAATAACCCTTTCTTCGAAAATACCATTGTGGCAATAAATTATAGTTGCTTTTGTTTTCTTATTTCAGTATCTTTTTTTTTTAAATTTCAGTGTCTTAAATTATGTTTTCATGGAATACAAGTTTTCACAAGCTGAAATCAGGAATTCTTTTCGTAAAATAAAATAATGGTGGTCCTTTTCCCATTTGGCAGGAAAAATGTGTAATTTAACGGGTAGACTTTTCCCATTTGCTTCTTTATCCTTTGTATTTTTCTTAAGCTTTTAGTGACTCCTGGTCCTTACCTGCCAACAGATGAACAAATCTCAGATAAATCATAAACAGTGAGAAACCTCCTTTTTCTTCCTGCAGTCGTGGTTTTGGCTTTTATTCAGTGTGCAAGTTATATTTTCTGATTCAGGAACCGTTTCTCATCTGTAAGAGGAAGTCACTGTATTCTTACGCTCCCCTATCAGCCCGCTTCCGTTTTGACAACTAAGAAACCTCTTTTTCAAGTAAAATCTTCTATACAACCCTGGTATGTAAAACAGCAAGTGATACTTTATTTCTAGGAGTTTATTTTGTAAGGTGAAGTCTGTTCAGTTCAGTCGCTCAGTAGTGTCCGACTGCAGCATGCCAGGCTTCCGTGTCCATTACCGATTCCAGAGCTTACTCAAACTCATGTCCNTTGAAGACTTGAACATCACTGACATCAACTGACTTAGCTGACATTTGTAGTACATCAAAACTGCAGAATATACACCCTTTTAAAGTGCATGTGAAATATTTACCAAGACAATCTGCTGTGACTTTTAAAGAAACACCAATAACCGTAAAGGAAATTAAATGATGCAGAGTACATATTTTGTGACCATAACAGAATTAAATTAGAATTTATAATCAACTGTCCTGCACCATGTTAAGTACTTGTTGCTTGTTCCTTCCAGTCTCACAGACATTCTGGGAGCTGAAATAGAAAAAATGACAAATGGAAAGCTTGAACCAGTTCATATATACAGTTTGCACCAGAACCACAACCTGAGCTGAAGCCTGTCTAGCACCAAATCCTATGTTCCTTCTACTTCACTCTACAGTCTTCCCAAGTAGTTCTAAGTCACAGGTACCCTTTCCCTGCCTTTTAACATTCATTGCTGAATTTTTAGATTACCTAGACTTAAAGACAATATGAAATGTCAAGAATTATCAAGATAAAGAGTGGAAATAGTCATTTCTAAATTTCAATTACATTTTAGTACATAACATGACAAAAAACGAAATCTGGAAAATTCCCAACCATGTATAAATTAGGTAACACATTTCTAAATAAAGCATGAGTCAAAAAATAATTTAAAAAAATTAGAAAATAATTTGAATTGAATGGTAATGAAACTTCAATATTTCATCATTTGCTTGTTTAAGCTAAAGTGGCCTAATGAGGGAAGTTTATAGCTCAATGTTTATACAGGAAAAAAAGAATTATTAAAAAATCAGTGATGNTGAGTCAAAAAATAATTATAAAAAATTAGAAAATAATTTGAATTGAATGGTAACGAAACTTCAATATTTCATCATTTGCTTGTTTAAGCTAAAGTGGCCTAATGAGGGAAGTTTATAGCTCAATGTTTATACAGGAAAAAAAGAATTATTAAAAAATCAGTGATGTAGCTTTCAACTTCAGATGACAGAAAAGAAGAACATATTAAATGCAAAACAAGCAAAAAGAAAAATACAGAGTAAAATGAATAAAATACAAAATGGAAATAAATTAAAATATTTTTGTTCATTGAAAAAAATCAGTAAAACTGGAAAACCTCTTTCTTGATTGATAAACAGATTGGATGAAAATATAAATCGCTACTATCAGGAATGAATGGAGGGAGAATGACTATAAATTCTGCATGCATTAAAAAAATAACAAAATGATGTAAAAACTTTTTATGCCAAAAATATGACAACATAGATAAAGCATGAAAAATTATTTGAGAAGACAAATTCCCCAAACTGACACATGAAGAAACAGAATATCCAAATAGCTACTAAAGAAACTGAATTCATAATTAAAGCTTTCCCATAAAGAAAATGCCAGGCCTAGACAGTTTCATGGGTAACGCTTTTAAATATCTGAGTAAGATGTAATATCAATTTTATACATAAGCTTCCAGATAACAGCAAAGGAGGGTTCATCATCCAATTCATATTATAAGGCCAGTATGACATTGTTACTAGTCATATCATTGCAAGGAAAGAAAATCTCAGACTAATATCTCTCATGAACAAATATATGAGCAAATTCCCTAGCATAGAAATCTTCTAAGATATTAGCAAATCAAATACAGCTATGTAAAAAGGGTAATAAATTCTGATGATGTTGGGGTTTACCTCAGAAATGAAAGGTTGTATCAACATTTTGAAATCAATCAATGTAAAGTATAATATTAATAGAATAAAAGAGTAAAATAATATGATCATCTCAATGGATAAAAGTCTGAAATATTTTAAGATACATTCATTATAAAAATAAAAC
>SJYW01000307.1:74712-90950 GCA_006410735.1 Raphicerus campestris | reverse complement strand
AAATGGCAACCCACTCCAGTGTTCTTGCCTGGAGAATCCCAGGGATGGGGGCGCCTGGTGGACTGCCGTCTCTGGGGTCACACAGAGTTGGACACGACTGAAGTGACTCAGCAGCAGCAGCAGTCCAATATTACTTAGTCTTGACCAACAGCTTTAAAGTAAGTCATGAAATCATATGCTCATATACTTTATGTCCTTTCCTCCATATTTTCTTTTCCAAGATGGATTCAGGG
The DNA here is from genome assembly GCA_006410735.1 of Raphicerus campestris. Classification (NCBI taxonomy): domain Eukaryota; kingdom Metazoa; phylum Chordata; class Mammalia; order Artiodactyla; family Bovidae; genus Raphicerus; species Raphicerus campestris. The sequence continues at coordinate 90,717 of SJYW01000307.1, read as the reverse complement.
ACCATATATTTTTCATGTAGATTTTACTATCAGCTTGTCTATTTCTACATTAAAGTCTCCTGTGATTTGATTGGAATTGCAAACTAATTTATAAATTGATTCAATGGGAATTGAAATTTTAGCAGTATTGAGTTTTAAATTCATTAACATTACATCTCAATTTATTTAGACTAATTGAATATATTCAGCAACGCTTGTCTTTATTTTTTGGTGTCAAGTCTTTCGCACATATTGTTAAATTTATCTCTATTATGTTGTTGATGCTATTATATAAAGTTTAAATATTTTCATTTCAAATTGCACATTTGTAAAAAAAAAAAACATGGAATTAACTTTTATGGCCCTTTGACTTTTCCAAATTCACTAATTAAATAGGGTTTTTTGTTTTTTTTTATGTATTAGCATTTTCTATACACTTGATCATGGTGTGCATGCTAAGTTGCTTCATCATGTCTGACTCTTTGCAGGGCTTCTCTGTCCCTGGGATTTTCCAAGCAAAAATACTGGAGTGGGCTGCCATGCTCTCCTCTAGGGGCTCTTCCTGACCCAGGGATGGCACCCACATCTCTTATGTCTCCTGTATTGGCAGGAAGGTTCTTTCCGCTAATGCCACCTGGACAGCCCACAAATAAACAGACTTTTTACTGCTTTTCCAAACTTCCTACCTTTTGGTTTCTTTCTCCTGACTGTTTCACTCTTTTGGACCTCCAGTAGCACGATCAGCAAAAATTGAGAACAGCCATGTTTGCATTCCTTCCTATCTTAGATGGCAAACATTCAGTTTTCGTGATAAGTATGATGCTACTTGTACGTTTTTGTAGATGACTTTCATCTACATGAAGTATTAAGCTTATATTTTCGGTTTACTGATAATTTTGTTTCGTTTTATTTTTATAATGAATGTATCTTAAAATATTTCAGACTTTTATCCATTGAGATGATCATATTATTTTACTCTTTTATTCTATTAATATTATACTTTACATTGATTGATTTCAAAATGTTGATACAACCTTTCATTTCTGAGGTAAACCCCAACATCATCAGAATTTATTACCCTTTTTACATAGCTGTATTTGATTTGCTAATATCTTAGAAGATTTCTATGCTAGGGAATTTGCTCATATATTTGTTCATGAGAGATATTAGTCTGAGATTTTCTTTCCTTNTGAGAACAATTCCAGACTGAAGGACATTTTTCTGTGCCTTGTCCCAGCAAACACTTAATACACACAAGGTTCAGGTGTTTAAAAAGGCTTTTTCTCACCCCTACCTAATATACCTCTCCTGCCCCAACTCCTCCCCTCAGTTACCTTCCTCATATTACCCTGGTTTATTTCCTTCATAGCATGGATCACTCTCTAACAGTAACTGTCTCATTTATTTTCTTATTTACTTCCCTGAATTAGAATCTTAGCCCTGAAAGGGCAGAGACCCTTCCTGTTTTATCTACTGTTATAACCTCAACAGCTTCTAGCAAATGATAGATGCCAATAAGTAATTGTCAAATCAGCTAATATATAGTTTAAGCCACTTCTGTTTCAGATCCAGAAATATTTTGTTCCATCTCAAACTCCTAAGTTTCACTAGTAAAGCTAATAAAGCAGCCACCTGAAGTTACAAATACATAGTGTAGTACTAGACTTATATGGGGGCTTCCCTGATAACTCAGTTGCTAAAGAATCCGCCTGTGATGCAGGAGACCCAGGTTCGATTCCAGGGTCAGGAAGATCTCCTGCAGAAAGAATAGGCTACCCACCCCAGTATTGGGCTTTTCTTGTGGTTCAGGTAATAAAGAATCTGCCTGCAATGTGGGAGACCTGGGTTTGATCCCTGAGTTGGGAATATTCCCTGCAGAAGGGAAAGAGTACTCACTCCATTAGAGTTGGACACGACTGAGTGACTTTCACTTTCAGACTTATTTTAAATATCACATAGTACTAGACTTATTTTAAATAACACTACTTAGAAGTCTGTAACGTTATATCCAGAAATGTTCATTCAGTTCCCAGAGTTCTCAAGATAGGATGGATGAAGAAGACATAGTCTCTACCTAGATGACTGTAACAATGTACAGTATAATGGTGAGTAAGAAAGAGTGGAGAAGAAGGCTTGTAGAATGATATCCTAGAACTGTACACCTGAGAGATACTTTCAGAGCCAAGCATACTCAGCATTAGGTGGATACCCTCATTTTCTGTTCAATGATAATAAAATTGTTGAGGCCTATTGTGAAATANAGAGTGGAGAAGCAGGCTTGTAGAATGATATCTTAGAACTGTACACCTGAGAGATACTTTCAGAGCCAAGGATACTCAGCATTAGGTGGATACCCTCATTTTCTGTTCAATGATAATAAAATTGTTGAGGCCTATTTTGAAATATAAAGAAAAAGGAATTAAATTTCTTCCATATGGCACTAGACAAGAGGATGAAACTAAGACTAATATAAACACATTAAAATTTTTGCTCAGTTAGCTGCTCCAACAATTACAATTCTACCAGTGTCATCAGCTGGTCTAGTAAGAGCTGGGCATAGGATGAAGTTACACTTTCCAAAAATATTTTTGAGAAGATTTAGTTGTCAGTTTGTGAGTCAGATTGGATGACCTTTTAAATTGTTCCCGATAAGATCTATTTTAATTTGTAATATCATAGAAGTGTATTCAAATCATTTAATTGTTTAAAAGCACCTTCTATGTCAGTTTCTGGGAACAAAAAGATAAGTAGGCCACAATCTGGTATTAGAACATAGTGCTTAACCTCCACCATGTGATCTCTGCTTGTTCACAGATATAGGTCAGGTTCATGACTCAGCTGCTTGGTTTAACCAGCTATTTGCAGAATGATGGGTCACCATGACTATCATGCACAAATCAATTTGTTTCTTTGTTGGTCTCTCCAATGATAGCTCCAAGGTACACAGTGGAACTGGCATGTGGCTTTGGAGCCACAGTTCTCCTGGTGGTGATTCTCATTGTTATTTACCATGTTTACTGGCTGGAGATGGTCTTATTTTACCGGGCTCATTTTGGAACAGATGAAACCATTTTAGGTGAGTAATGAGAATTTCATGTATATCTCCTGATTACAATCTTGAGAAAACATATTGGCTTGATAAAACCCGGATTAGTTGGAAGATATGATCAGACTAACTTTGGTTTCAGCCCTTACTATTGAAAATCTTTCTAATGCATATTAGTCTGCTTTCTTGGGTCAATATATGATTTAGGGTAGATTGGCACTATCCAAATAGAAATGCAATATGAACCATGTATGTAATTTAATATTGTTCCAGTGGTCACATAAGGAAAAAGAAAAGAAAAGTGAAAATAATTGTAATAATTATGTTATCTAACATGTTCAAAAGACTATCATTTTAGCTTGTAATTTAATATTATGTTAATAGAGATATTTTAGTCTTATTTTTGGTACTAAAATATCTTCAAAGTTCAGCATGTGTTGTGTTTTACACTTGCAGCATACCTCCGTTCAGACCAGACACATTTCCAGTGCTTAATAGCCACTTGGGCTTGTGGTTATTGTACTAGACAGTGTATGTCCACACTTTGTACTCACAGATTATCTGTATTCCAGAAGAATCACATAGGAGCTTACTAAAAGGAACATCTAAAGGCTAGCCCCTAATATGAATCAGTATCTACGTTTCAGCAGTATCCCAGAATGGTTCGTGTACACATTATAGTTTAAGAAATACTGTCTTAGTGCCTCTATGCCAGGTGACAAGAATGAAACATTTAATTACCAATTCTAATACCCATCCCATAAAGAATCTCACTGAATGGCTTGTAGAAGAGACAGGCACCTGTATTTTTAACAAGAGGTGATTTTTATAATTAGGCAACTGAGAGAAAAATTGGTTCATCAAATCTAAGCATATTTTAATTGTAGGTATTTTCAGATACACATGATTTAGACATTTCTCAAGGTTTTGCTCAATTTATTATTCTTATACATTAGTGAGTGACGTACGAGGGCAGGAATTAGAAATGTTCTGCATGGTATTTTTGCTAGCATCTCTGACTGAGTAACTATTTGCTTCCTGATTCCATCAGTTCATAGTTGAATGAGCTGAATCTCACTCATTCTCCACTACAAACTCTGAACTCACTGAGATGAGAGTAGAAGACACAGCAGATAAACTTTGCAATTATACCTCAAAATAGTCATTTTGCCTAGAGCCCTGTCACAGGTGGGAAATCACACTGAAATCTGTCAGCTAATTCACATGTGTAAAAAATGGAAATGTCTAATATCCAAAAGTTTGATTTAAGAAAAAATACAGTACTATTGAGAAACTTTCCTAATTTATATTGGATCTGTGTTTTGTGTCTTTTATTAAATTTTTGCTAGATGGAAAGGAATATGATATTTATGTATCCTATGCAAGGAATGCTGAAGAAGAAGAATTTGTATTACTGACCCTCCGTGGAGTCTTGGAGAATGAATTTGGATACAAGCTGTGCATCTTTGACCGAGACAGTCTGCCTGGGGGAAGTAGGTATTTCAGATGTGTACAGGTGATGCTACACTGAAAGGCAGAGTAGACCTCTAGCTTTGGGTCACACATAAGAGTCAGGCACAGTTCTATGTTGACAAATTTGGACATTTAAATGCCCAGTTCATTTTGTAACAGATAGAGACTCTTTAGGAATAAATCTGGTCTTCCCAGATGTCTCAGTGGTAAAGAATCGGCCTGCCAATGCACAAAACACAGGAGATATGGGTTCTGTCCCTGGCTTGGAAAGATGCCATAGGGAAGGAAATGCCAATCCATTCCAATATTCTTACCTGAGAAGTCCTATGGACAAAGGATCTTGGCAGGGTACAGTCCATGGGTCACAAAGAATCAGACATGACTTAGCAACTAAACAACAACAACAGGAATAATTCTACATGGTGAGATGTAGATTATTCAAGTGCAGTAAAATATTTCCCCAGTAAGCTTTAAAAACAATGTCAGGAAAGTGTAGATGCAGAGTGCATTGGAACTTAGCTAAGGGCCACAGCTTTAAACATTTTGTTTACTCACATTTAGATTTTTAGAAGGTTTAATTTGCACTAATTTGCCTAAAATTTTTTCATAAAGAGTGAGTTTAAAACATTTGTATACAGATGAGATTTACTCGATTTTGCAAAAAGTGAGGTGCAGAAGAGAGTGCTTGGAATCCATTATATTTAATTATTTAATTATAATGATAATTATAGATTATATNCCTGATTCCATCAGTTCATAGTTGAATGAGCTGAACCTCACTCATTCTCCACTACAAACTCTGAACTCACTGAGATGAGAGTAGAAGACACAGCAGATAAACTTTGCAATTATACCTCAAAATAGTCATTTTGCCTAGAGCCCTGTCACAGGTGGGAAATCACACTGAAATCTGTCAGCTAATTCACATGTGTAAAAAATGGAAATGTCTAATATCCAAAAGTTTGATTTAAGAAAAAATACAGTACTATTGAGAAACTTTCCTAATTTATATTGGATCTGTGTTTTGTGTCTTTTATTAAATTTTTGCTAGATGGAAAGGAATATGATATTTATGTATCCTATGCAAGGAATGCTGAAGAAGAAGAATTTGTATTACTGACCCTCCGTGGAGTCTTGGAGAATGAATTTGGATACAAGCTGTGCATCTTTGACCGAGACAGTCTGCCTGGGGGAAGTAGGTATTTCAGATGTGTACAGGTGATGCTACACTGAAAGGCAGAGTAGACCTCTAGCTTTGGGTCACACATAAGAGTCAGGCACAGTTCTATGTTGACAAATTTGGACATTTAAATGCCCAGTTCATTTTGTAACAGATAGAGACTCTTTAGGAATAAATCTGGTCTTCCCAGATGTCTCAGTGGTAAAGAATCGGCCTGCCAATGCACAAAACACAGGAGATATGGGTTCTGTCCCTGGCTTGGAAAGATGCCATAGGGAAGGAAATGCCAATCCATTCCAATATTCTTACCTGAGAAGTCCTATGGACAAAGGATCTTGGCAGGGTACAGTCCATGGGTCACAAAGAATCAGACATGACTTAGCAACTAAACAACAACAACAGGAATAATTCTACATGGTGAGATGTAGATTATTCAAGTGCAGTAAAATATTTCCCCAGTAAGCTTTAAAAACAATGTCAGGAAAGTGTAGATGCAGAGTGCATTGGAACTTAGCTAAGGGCCACAGCTTTAAACATTTTGTTTACTCACATTTAGATTTTTAGAAGGTTTAATTTGCACTAATTTGCCTAAAATTTTTTCATAAAGAGTGAGTTTAAAACATTTGTATACAGATGAGATTTACTCGATTTTGCAAAAAGTGAGGTGCAGAAGAGAGTGCTTGGAATCCATTATATTTAATTATTTAATTATAATGATAATTATAGATTATATAATATTTAATATACATAATATTTAATATATAATATTCATAATATTTATAATATAAATGATTATAATTATAATTCACATAATTATTTAATTATCTAACTCTGATAGTAATTAGAATGTTTTCCTTCCTTTTTTTCATCCTTGTTTTTTTGCAAGCCAGTGCTGCTCGAATCCCCTCTTTCCTTGTGTCTGTTTCTTCCTTCATATCAAATTACGCATTTGAAATGAGTTTAACATTTTACAAAGGCTGGTATATCCTAATAGGTATAAAAAGCTTGAAATGATGAATGATTTAAAATAAAATGTACCTCTAATTTTCAGATCCAGACAGTAACACATAAAGTGTTGCTACATTCGAGTCTCTTTTATAAATGCATAATAGCACTCATAAACCCACTGTTAAACTCTGTACTGTTAAAATGAATTAATATCTCTAATCTTTACAACAAACTAATTTATTTTCTTCCCCTAAATCCTGTTCACATTAATCACTTAGCATATTCTGTAGTTATATTGATAATTTGAGAGAGAGAATATTTATTCTTATTTTGAATTAGCTGGATCACTTTATGTCCAAAATCATCATCCAAAAGCCCATCATGCTTCTGTTCTGTAGGAGTTATCTCTTTCAGCATAATTTTGCCAGAAAATGCTGACTTGACTATATAGATAGAGGACAAGTCCCACTCATTTTGAAGCTTAAAATCTTAAATAATTTATTCATCTAATTATTCATTCATAAGTCTGTCAACTGATATTTACTACTATCTGAACAGTTATGTGAAGATATACAGTACAACAGCAATGTACGACTCCGGCAGGGATTGATAGTTTTTTGAAGAATTCAAGTTCCATATAATTACTCTTGCATTTTGATTTTGATGACTGATCTTTGTGATCCTTTGCATTCTCCCTGCTGCTTTTACTCAGTCCTCTTTGCCTCTAGGTCTCTTTCCCTGCTTACACACAGTCAATCAGCAACAGTGCTTGGAGTGGACAATTACTTATTCCTGGATTCTCCTCTAGGCTGCACATGCTATTTTAATTTCAACTCTCTCCCCATTGCCTCTGTACCTGTGAAGATTAAAGGGCAAAATGATTGCTAAGGGGAGTGGGGAGTATGGTAAACCTTGAGATGGCTTTCCACAACACTGGTGCATTCCCTGGAGTTGCCTTCTATCTGAACCGCAGGAAAAGGATTATTCAGCCCTTGATAAGCAACCTCGAGGAGATGGATTATTCCCAAGAATTTAGTGACAGGAACTAATCAGAACCCTTGACATCAGAATAAAATTATACAGCATTTCCATTTCCCCCTGCTTCTTCTTTTTTGACCTGAAGAAACCATTTGCTTGCCAGTGAAGGCACACGTATCAGCTAGCAGCTGCTGAAACACATGGCTTCTTAGTAATGACAGGAGTTTAAGGAGAAAGATTCAGGGACTAATTTAGGCTCCAGAGCAGAGCAGAATAGAAAGCTGAGCTGAGAATGTGATTCCATTCAGCTGGCTAGATTTTCTTAAGTTCCTATTCCAATGATATAGAATAGTCTGTATCTGGGAGGCGCCCGACAGTAGAGAGGGACTACCAAAAAATAAAGTGTTTTACTCTTGCTGTTCTGGGTTAGTGAAAAGTGAATTTCTATGATTTAGCACTATAATGTATATTTTTTTAATACTCACTGGCAGTAGAGAGTTAATACATGGGTATCTTTGGGGAGAAAGGGCTCCAGACCTGATTTTTCTGGGCCAAAATATACCACACAGTTTGAAGAAATTGATATCAGTACTACCCACACATTCTTCATGTCCCAAATGGTGCTTCTGAAGACCAAGGTCATAGGAATACATTTTGGCTTTATGCCTGTTTGAAATTCCTTCAGGGTTGGAATATGTGCGTTCAGTTTCTATTCTCTCTGAAGAGAGTGACATTTTCTGAACATTTTCTGAATGCTTGGGTCTAAGGATTAAGTGTTGTTGATCGAAGTTTCACCCCCATTCTCAAACTATTATGCTAATTTCTTTTCACTTGGTCCTCAAGCCCCACACTTCGAGGGCGTTCTTGGCCATCACTAATCCCCGTGGTGTTTTCTTTCCCAGTTGTCACAGATGAGACGTTGAGCTTCATTCAGAAAAGCAGACGCCTCCTGGTTGTCCTAAGCCCCAACTACGTGCTCCAGGGAACCCAAGCCCTCCTGGAGCTCAAGGCTGGCCTAGAAAACATGGCCTCTCGAGGCAGCATCAACGTCATTTTAGTGCAGTACAAAGCTGTGAAGGAAACGAAGGTGAAAGAGTTGAAGAGGGCTAAGACGGTGCTCACGGTCATTAAATGGAAAGGGGAGAAATCCAAGTATCCACAGGGCAGGTTCTGGAAGCAGCTGCAGGTGGCCATGCCAGTGAAGAAAAGCCCCAGGTGGTCTAGAAGTGGCGAGCAGGGTCTCACTTATTCATCCTTGAAAAATGTATGAAAAAGCCAGTGAATGATGGATCCAGCAATACTCCAAGAAGGAAAGATTCCCCTGCTTTATTCCCAGTGTGTTGTTCATGGACAGAAATAAATTCTATGGAAGCCTCCCCATAGAGATAAATTCAGGGTTACTGTAGAACTGTTCTGCTTCCTCAGGCAATACCAAGGCTTAGAATGATCATGCCACCACTTGTCGCCAGTGCCTGAGGTCACTCCATTTTTTGCAAGAATTGGTGATGCAAAATTCCACTTCTGCATCCTCCATTCCTGTTCCTACTCATATCTATTCACTCACTCTCACTCTCTCTCTCTCTTTTTATTTTTTTTTGAATAATCTTAATATTATAGGGAAGGCTTTGTAATTGATTTAAAGACCCCTTATAGATGAGTCATCTGTTAACAAGGTCATTAAGAGTTTCAAGTATAGTTTTCTTTTCTTTTTATTCATCCCTTAAAAGATAATCAGGGCCTAAATTTATCTTTGCTAAGGAAAATAAACTGTTTTGCTCATCCTACTATGCTAGACACACTCACAGCAAGACCAACACCATTTATGATGTTATAAAGCAGGGTGACTGTAAATGTTCCTTACGATTGGTTTAAAGGGCTTTCCCGCATTGTCTGCTGTCATCTCCCCCAACCACCCCATGCACTCTATCTCAGGTAGTTGCTATCATATTTGTCACCTTGAAAACTATGTAATAGTATTTTGTTACAATAAACTCCCAATTATCTGTAGGTTGACCCATATCCATCACTCCATCTCCCTTCCTCCTGCATTTTGGGTCAGTCATTCAGAGCATGCAGGTGGCTCCACACTTGATTCATCGGAGAGGAAGCTTCTCTTACTGGTGCTAATATTGACTAAAAGAAGAGCAAAAAGCTTTCAAGGGCATTTTCTGTCTTATAAGAAAAGCACAGAACAGGATGTTTGTCAATTTGTCTTTTAATCTTTAGCTTTGCTAATGTGAATATTAGGAAAATAATTTCTCTTTACTTGTTTCTGTCTCCCCACTGTAAAGTGTTAAAGTTAGACTTAGGGACCTTGAGAGTGCTTTAAGCATTAATACTCTAAAAGTATTAACTGGACCCTGAGAAGTTTTCATATTTTATTCACTGATAAGTTAATAACACTCACTTCAAACAAGTTAGACTGAAAAGTCACTGTCAACTAAACATGTTTTAGTTTGTATAAGTAAAACTTTACTGTTCTTAAGACTTGGAAAAGTGAAAACTAAGTCCAGGGTTTACAGAGTGGTGAATATCTATGTTACATATAGATTTTTTTTTAAATGTATGTATATACACACAAAATTATATATATATATATATATTGCATATAAACACATGAATTACATATACACATACATACATACATGAATTGTATATATATACACACACTACACATACATATATGTATATATATATATCCACATATGACTTTAAATAGCCATTGGCACAATATTACAAATTACTGGAGCTCTTATCCAGTTTTTAAATTATGTTTTTTACTGTAATATTTTATGTCCCTGTTTTCTGCACATTAATAATATTTGTGAACTTACAGCTCCCAGAGTAGTTGTTGTTAACTCCTGCCCTCCCTAAATTAGTAACAATAACTTACTACTGCCACAGGTGATCTGGGTGCAGTGGGTTCTATTTTGTACAGAGCTTCCATGGTCCCTGCTAAGCAGTAGCCAGCCCTCTGGCATTAATTGACCAGCTACTATATTCTGAGCACACATACTTAGAAATTATGTTAATCTTAGTGCTCAACTCTTGGAGAGATAAGTCTTTATTTGGACTTTTAAGTAATAAAGATGGAAAAGAAAATAAAAATACCTATAAATGAGCCTGGATATCCTGTGAAAAATAATAATTCATAATTTAAGGAAATCCTTATCTTAGTAGTATGAATGTTGATAAACTATTCTAAAATTATCTCCTATATTTGTGTCCTTCTGATTGCTAAAGTCTATTTAATATGTCATTTTTCTATGGAGGAGTTATTATTTTAAATAAAACAAAAGCTTCATGAATCATTGACTATAAAACTATGGTATGGGGGTCGTCTTGGATCTAATGTTTTTAGCTTTGATAATGCTTTTCATTACTACAAAGCACAATTACTCCTTCTATTAACCCTTTCATCACAAGACCAGGGGAGAACTGACCCCAGATAAGATTTGAATTTCAATTCAAGAATGAGCTTTAGGTAGATGAGGGACAGCCCCATTATCAAGGGGCCATTCTCTTGCCAATGCAGCATCTTTTTGCACTTTTGGATTTCATATTTATGCTAAATGATGTTTGGTACCCCTAGAAACTTCTAGATAAATGTGTTCTATTTATATTACTNACAAAGCTGTGAAGGAAACGAAGGTGAAAGAGTTGAAGAGGGCTAAGACGGTGCTCACGGTCATTAAATGGAAAGGGGAGAAATCCAAGTATCCACAGGGCAGGTTCTGGAAGCAGCTGCAGGTGGCCATGCCAGTGAAGAAAAGCCCCAGGTGGTCTAGAAGTGGCGAGCAGGGTCTCACTTATTCATCCTTGAAAAATGTATGAAAAAGCCAGTGAATGATGGATCCAGCAATACTCCAAGAAGGAAAGATTCCCCTGCTTTATTCTCAGTGTGTTGTTCATGGACAGAAATAAATTCTATGGAAGCCTCCCCATTGAGATAAATTCAGGGTTACTGTAGAACTGTTCTGCTTCCTCAGGCAATACCAAGGCTTAGAATGATCATGCCACCACTTGTCACCAGTGCCTGAGGTCACTCCATTTTTTGCAAGAATTGGTGATGCAAAATTCCACTTCTGCATCCTCCATTCCTGTTCCTACTCATATCTATTCACTCACTCTCACTCTCTCTCTCTCTTTTTATTTTTTTTTGAATAATCTTAATATTATAGGGAAGGCTTTGTAATTGATTTAAAGACCCCTTATAGATGAGTCATCTGTTAACAAGGTCATTAAGAGTTTCAAGTATAGTTTTCTTTTCTTTTTATTCATCCCTTAAAAGATAATCAGGGCCTAAATTTATCTTTGCTAAGGAAAATAAACTGTTTTGCTCATCCTACTATGCTAGACACCCTCACAGCAAGACCAACACCATTTATGATGTTATAAAGCAGGGTGACTGTAAATGTTCCTTACGATTGGTTTAAAGGGCTTTCCCGCATTGTCTGCTGTCATCTCCCCCAACCACCCCATGCACTCTATCTCAGGTAGTTGCTATCATATTTGTCACCTTGAAAACTATGTAATAGTATTTTGTTACAATAAACTCCCAATTATCTGTAGGTTGACCCATATCCATCACTCCATCTCCCTTCCTCCTGCATTTTGGGTCAGTCATTCAGAGCATGCAGGTGGCTCCACACTTGATTCATCGGAGAGGAAGCTTCTCTTACTGGTGCTAATATTGACTAAAAGAAGAGCAAAAAGCTTTCAAGGGCATTTTCTGTCTTATAAGAAAAGCACAGAACAGGATGTTTGTCAATTTGTCTTTTAATCTTTAGCTTTGCTAATGTGAATATTAGGAAAATAATTTCTCTTTACTTGTTTCTGTCTCCCCACTGTAAAGTGTTAAAGTTAGACTTAGGGACCTTGAGAGTGCTTTAAGCATTAATACTCTAAAAGTATTAACTGGACCCTGAGAAGTTTTCATATTTTATTCACTGATAAGTTAATAACACTCACTTCAAACAAGTTAGACTGAAAAGTCACTGTCAACTAAACATGTTTTAGTTTGTATAAGTAAAACTTTACTGTTCTTAAGACTTGGAAAAGTGAAAACTAAGTCCAGGGTTTACAGAGTGGTGAATATCTATGTTACATATAGATTTTTTTTTAAATGTATGTATATACACACAAAATTATATATATATATATATATTGCATATAAACACATGAATTACATATACACATACATACATACATGAATTGTATATATATACACACACTACACATACATATATGTATATATATATATCCACATATGACTTTAAATAGCCATTGGCACAATATTACAAATTACTGGAGCTCTTATCCAGTTTTTAAATTATGTTTTTTACTGTAATATTTTATGTCCCTGTTTTCTGCACATTAATAATATTTGTGAACTTACAGCTCCCAGAGTAGTTGTTGTTAACTCCTGCCCTCCCTAAATTAGTAACAATAACTTACTACTGCCACAGGTGATCTGGGTGCAGTGGGTTCTATTTTGTACAGAGCTTCCATGGTCCCTGCTAAGCAGTAGCCAGCCCTCTGGCATTAATTGACCAGCTACTATATTCTGAGCACACATACTTAGAAATTATGTTAATCTTAGTGCTCAACTCTTGGAGAGATAAGTCTTTATTTGGACTTTTAAGTAATAAAGATGGAAAAGAAAATAAAAATACCTATAAATGAGCCTGGATATCCTGTGAAAAATAATAATTCATAATTTAAGGAAATCCTTATCTTAGTAGTATGAATGTTGATAAACTATTCTAAAATTATCTCCTATATTTGTGTCCTTCTGATTGCTAAAGTCTATTTAATATGTCATTTTTCTATGGAGGAGTTATTATTTTAAATAAAACAAAAGCTTCATGAATCATTGACTATAAAACTATGGTATGGGGATCATCTTGGATCTAATGTTTTTAGCTTTGATAATGCTTTTCATTACTACAAAGCACAATTACTCCTTCTATTAACCCTTTCATCACAAGACCAGGGGAGAACTGACCCCAGATAAGATTTGAATTTCAATTCAAGAATGAGCTTTAGGTAGATGAGGGACAGCCCCATTATCAAGGGGCCATTCTCTTGCCAATGCAGCATCTTTTTGCACTTTTGGATTTCATATTTATGCTAAATGATGTTTGGTACCCCTAGAAACTTCTAGATAAATGTGTTCTATTTATATTACTATATTTGCTACTGAACGTTTTCAAATTCTAAAAATCTAAAGCAACTCAAATTGAAATGATATCTTAAGATAATTTTGTTTCAAAAGTTCTTTTTTGTTTGTTTGTTTTCTGATCCAGAAGATTCCCAGTACAGAATATTTGAGAGAGAAGGAGAAACATACATTGGACAGCAAGGAGAAATCTCTCTCTAATATTAAAAACAAAAGTATCCAATGTTAAAAAGAAAAATCTCAAAGGTTTTAGATATATGGTATAAAGACCTTCTGCACCCAATTAAACAAACAAACAAAAAAGACATGCTATATAGAGTGTCCAATTACACAACCATATAAAATAATTTAATTTTTTCTGCATTGTAGTTAGATGATTCCCTAATATTCTAATAAACAAATACTCCATTGTATTGGAAAACAAAAGTTTCACTCCACTTGTTAATTATCTATTTTCTTTCCATAGGTTTTTCATATTTTAAGACTATCTTTTTTATTTTATCCATAAATGTTTGTATTTTCCGTTTTCCATTTGATTTGTAAATTTGTTTATTTTAAAAATAAACCATTTATTTTCACCTTTGAATTTTATTTTGTGCATGCGTTTTATGTATTTTTCATGTTTGGGCATAAGAAATGAGAATGAAAAGAATGATACACTTAGAAGTGTTTTAAGGGACATTAGTTTTCTCTTTTTGAGAAAAATCTGAAAACCCTGGGAACTTCAACTCCACATTTTCTTTACCTCTGAGTAAAAGAGTTACTTAAGTAAAATGGATTGATCTAATATACCAGACATCTGTATGTGCTTGTGTGTGTGCATGTGCACACGTGAATGAGTGTGGAGAGAAAGAATCAAAAGAGAGAATGAGATGGAGAAAAAGGTGAGGAAGAGAGACAAAGAGAATAAAGAAAGGCAGAGAGAGAGGAGAGAGTTTTAAAATAGAGACACAAACCTATTTCTTTTTGTTCAACTTGAAACTTGGACAGTTAACAGTAATAGCTTACCTTTTATAAGTTTTCAACTCGAAAGCAGTTGCCTTAAAAAAGATCAACTAACGATGCCTTGTCTTTAGTTAACAGGTGATCATCTGAATCAGATATGCATTTCTATTTCAAACAAATCAGTGATAAATATTTGAAAAGACATGTTCTTTTGAGTTAATATTAAGTCTGTAGTAAAAGGTAGCTTTCTTGCTTTTTAAAATAAATCTTATTTATTTCAAAAATATTTATTGGGCCTCTATAATTTAACTGGTTTGCTTAGGAAAAATTTTCCTCCAAAACATTTCCCTGTTTCAAACCAGTCTCCAAAGAGTAGACTTAGGATCAATGCATGGAAGTTACAAAAAAAGCAATCTTTACTCATTTAAGAAACAACTTTAAAGCAGAGTTGGAACATAATGTATATCACTGTCTTTGGAGATAAAAGCACCCAGGTGATGCAGTGGTAAGGAATCTTCCTGCCAATGCAAGAGATACAGGTTCAATCCCTGCATCAGGAAGATTGCCTAGAGAAGGAAATGACAACCTACTCCAGCCTATTTTTGCCTGGAAAATTTCATGGAAAAAGGAGGCTGGCAGACTATACTCCATTGTGCTGTAAAGAGCTGGACACAACTGAGTGAACAACTGAGGTTGTTAGGTCTTTGACACAAGTAAACATGAAGTATAACAGGAGATGCATTCAGCAACTTATCTATTTCTCTGTTTCTACTCAAAGTATTCTTAGCAATGGGCTAAGTATTCCACTTTTATTTTAAACCCTAATAGACAGAATTTTAAAACTTTGAATCCACAGTTTAAGTCAATCTTCTAAAGTTCCCATTCAGTTCAGTTCAGTTCAGTTCAGTCGCTCAGTCGTGTCCGACTCTGCAACCCCATGAATCCCAGCATGCCAGGCCTCCCTGTCCATCACCAACTCCCGGAGTTCACTCAGACTCACGTCCATCAAGTCAGTGATGCCATCCAGCCATCTCATCCTCTGTCGTCCCCTTCTCCTCCTGCCCCCAATCCCTCCCAGCATCAAAGTCTTTTCCAATGAGTCAACTCTTCCCATGAGGTGGCCAAAGTACTGAAGTTTCAGCTTTAGCATCATTCCTTCCAAAGAAATCCCAGGGCTGATCTCCTTCAGAATGGACTGGTTGGATCTCCTTGCAGTCCAAGGGACTCTCAAGAGTCTTCTCCAACACCACAGTTCAAAAGCATCAATTCTTCGGC
>SJYW01000307.1:54430-72150 GCA_006410735.1 Raphicerus campestris | reverse complement strand
ACCTCATGTGAAGAGTTGACTCATTGGAAAAGACTTTGATGCTGGGAGGGATTGGGGGCAGGAGGAGAAGGGGACGACAGAGGATGAGATGGCTGGATGGCATCACTGACTTGATGGACGTGAGTCTGAGTGAACTCCGGGAGTTGGTGATGGACAGGGAGGCCTGGCATGCTGGGATTCATGGGGTTGCAGAGTCGGACACGACTGAGCGACTGAACTGAACTGAACTGAACTGAATGGGAACTTTAGAAGATTGACTTAAACTGTGGATTCAAAGTTTTAAAATTCTGTCTATTAGGGTTTAAAATAAAAGTGGAATACTTAGCCCATTGCTAAGCATACTTTGAGTAGAAACAGAGAAATAGATAAGTTGCTGAATGCATCTCCTGTTATACTTCATGTTTACTTGTGTCAAAGACCTAATAACCTCAGTTGTTCACTCAGTTGTGTCCAACTCTTTACAGCACAATGGAGTATAGTCTGCCAGCCTCCTTTTTCCATGAAATTTTCCAGGCAAAAATAGGCTGGAGTAGGTTGTCATTTCCTTCTCTAGGCAATCTTCCTGATGCAGGGATTGAACCTGTATCTCTTGCATTGGCAGGAAGATTCCTTACCACTGCATCACCTGGGTGCTTTTATCTCCAAAGACAGTGATATACATTATGTTCCAACTCTGTTTTAAAGTTGTTTCTTAAATGAGTAAAGATTGCTTTTTTTGTAACTTCCATGCATTGATCCTAAGTCTACTCTTTGGAGACTGGTTTGAAACAGGGAAATGTTTTGGAGGAAAATTTTTCCTAAGCAAACCAGTTAAATTATAGAGGCCCAATAAATATTTTTGAAATAAATAAGATTTATTTTAAAAAGCAAGANGACTGGTTTGAAACAGGGAAATGTTTTGGAGGAAAATTTTTACTAAGCAAACCAGTTAAATTATAGAGGCCCAATAAATATTTTTGAAATAAATAAGATTTATTTTAAAAAGCAAGAAAGCTACCTTTTACTACAGACTTAATATTAACTCAAAAGAACATGTCTTTTCAAATATTTATCACTGATTTGTTTGAAATAGAAATGCATATCTGATTCAGATGATCACCTGTTAACTAAAGACAAGGCATCGTTAGTTGATCTTTTTTAAGGCAACTGCTTTCGAGTTGAAAACTTGTAAAAGGTAAGCTATTACTGTTAACTGTCCAAGTTTCAAGTTGAACAAAAAGAAATAGGTTTGTGTCTCTATTTTAAAACTCTCTCCTCTCTCTCTGCCTTTCTTTATTCTCTTTGTCTCTGTTCCTCACCTTTTTCTCCATCTCATTCTCTCTTTTGATTCTTTCTCTCCACACTCATTCACGTGTGCACATGCACACACACAAGCACATACAGATGTCTGGTATATTAGATCAATCCATTTTACTTAAGTAACTCTTTTACTCAGAGGTAAAGAAAATGTGGAGTTGAAGTTCCCAGGGTTTTCAGATTTTTCTCAAAAAGAGAAAACTAATGTCCCTTAAAACACTTCTAAGTGTATCATTCTTTTCATTCTCATTTCTTATGCCCAAACATGAAAAATACATAAAACGCATGCACAAAATAAAATTCAAAGGTGAAAATAAATGGTTTATTTTTAAAATAAACAAATTTACAAATCAAATGGAAAACGGAAAATACAAACATTTATGGATAAAATAAAAAAGATAGTCTTAAAATATGAAAAACCTATGGAAAGAAAATAGATAATTAACAAGTGGAGTGAAACTTTTGTTTTCCAATACAATGGAGTATTTGTTTATTAGAATATTAGGGAATCATCTAACTACAATGCAGAAAAAATTAAATTATTTTATATGGTTGTGTAATTGGACACTCTATATAGCATGTCTTTTTTGTTTGTTTGTTTAATTGGGTGCAGAAGGTCTTTATACCATATATCTAAAACCTTTGAGATTTTTCTTTTTAACATTGGATACTTTTGTTTNTCCAAGGAGTAAGCGTCTTTTAATTTCATGGCTGCAGTCACCATCTGCAGTGATTTTGGAGCCCCCCAAAATAAAGTCTGACACAGTTTCCACTGTTTCCCCATCTATTTCCCATGAAGTGATGGGACCAGATGTCATGATCTTCATTTTCTGAATGTTGAACTTTAAGCCAACTTTTTTACTCTCCATTTTCACTTTCATCAAAAGGCTTTTTAGTTCCTTTTCACTTTCTTTCATAAGGGTGGTGTCATCTACATATCTGAGGTTATTGGGATTGATTTGAAATCAATATTAGTCTATAAATTATTTTAATATTGTGCTCAGTAAACATTGAATAATAATAATTTAATCAAGGTGATTAATTCAAAAGCATACCATGCAGTAGACATTGACCTAATGGTATTGATAAATTGACAAGCAACCCTACAAATTTGCTCTCATTATATGTATTTTATAGATGGATGAATTCAAACTTTAAAGATACTGAAATAAATGATTATACTATTACGATAAA
The DNA here is from genome assembly GCA_006410735.1 of Raphicerus campestris. Taxonomy (NCBI): domain Eukaryota; kingdom Metazoa; phylum Chordata; class Mammalia; order Artiodactyla; family Bovidae; genus Raphicerus; species Raphicerus campestris. The sequence goes on along the minus strand of SJYW01000307.1, from coordinate 69,660 downwards.
GGAGAAACCAATATTTGAATTCAGATTAGTCTTTCAAATTAGATGCCCCTATTTTTTAAAATCTGTACTTCAAGTGTTAAGAGAAAGAGAGAGAGGTTTAACATACTCTCATATACCAGTAATGTAGCTAAAGAACAAAATTACAGTCCTAGTTTTCTTTTAGTTTTCTTTCTACTCCCAAGTTAATACCTAGGATATTGTGACTTTTATAGGCAGGGTTATTCTAGAGTAGTGAAGAGTTATAGATCAGAAACTGTCACTCCTAACCCAATTTATGACCACACACAAAAAAACTGGCTTTATCAATCTATAGCCACACCTCAGGTTTTCTTTTTTTTTGACCCAAACAGAATAAATAACCTCATTTAAGATGCCCTCTCCAAATAATAGTCATCATTAAAAAAATAATAATAATTAACATCCTCAAATACGAAATTTAACAGTATGAAAGATATTAAAATAGGCCATAAAGGAGGCAGTTTCTTTCAAAGTATTATATGAAGATGCCAAGGTATAGACCAACTCATCTGAAAACCATGTTCTAATCTATTTCTCAATGTCTGGAATTCCACCATTCATATTTATTTATTTTATTTTTTTACATTACCCTCTCTAAAAGGCAAATTCTCCACTTTCAAGTGGATTACCAAAATTAAAAACAAACAAACAAAAAAAGCCATAAGCTTTAAAGACAATTGTTTTAGAGGGTCTAAGACAATGTTTTATTTTCAACAATGGTACCCCCTTTGGACAGAACATTTTCCTAAAGTGACTATTTAGAAATGAACCACCCAAACCCACAGTTACACACCTCCTCCCTACACGCAATTTGAGTGCATGAGTTTCTTTTGTTGAAAAATTATCCATATTATCTTAGTGTTATATCATATTCATCATGATACAGGAGAAGCAGTAGACTTCCTAAAGTCATATCCTTGGTTTTATGAAAGGTAGAAACATAAGATTCTGAATAAGATAGGAAAGAAAAAGGAGTTACCAAGACACACAGACACACACACACACAGACACACACACACACACACACACACACGCTTTGAAGATAAGTGATTGAAGCAAAAAGATTAAAGCAAAAAGTCACTAAAATACTTTGTGCTCTTGATAAAGCCAGTCACAAGTTCTTAAACACTGAGCACATCTCTTTTGGTTTTCCTTCAAATTCATGTTAAACTTGGCAGTTGGAAAGAAATAATATGGTAGAGAGCAAAGCTCCTTTATTCCCTGTCGATTTCATAATCCAGTTACTGAAAACTTTTAGCTTGTCTTCACAGACTGAAAAGTTTCTCCCTCAGTGCTTCACTCCTGGTCCGAAAAGTATAGGTGCTCAGTCTCATGGTCTGTTCACAACATGTGTTTTCAGAGTTGTCAACAGCTGCAATTTTCAAGTTTGGAATTTCCTTCAGAAAATCTTTAAGCTCCTAAATCTCACAATGAGTTTAGCACGGAGTTTATCTCAAGAAGCTTCTGTTAGGTTTTGCCCAAATTCACCGCAGTAACTATTAGAATTGAATGCTTGGTGAGAAGTCTAATGGGCTGATTTTTACCAGTTATTGTTGTCATTGTTGTTGCCTCTTTAATTGTTATTCAGACCAAATCTTGACTTACAGAGGAAAAGAAAGGGAATTTTAGCTGACATCACAGTCAATACTATGAACTGTCTAATATGTCCATAATTTTTAAGTATCAAGAGCTATAACTGTGTGGATCTTAGGAGCGAGTAATGCCCTGTAGATCTTTGCTGATAAGACTGTGTCTGGAGCATTATGTTCAGTCCTGTTCATGATAATACTCTTAGGTGACACTATATATATATATGAACTGAATGTTACTAAGAAAAAAATCAAGAAAAGTAGGGAAGAGACTTGATACCAATTCATATGGAGAGTAAGATTTAAAATTCATGAAGTTATTTAATCTAGAGATGAGGAAAAAATACAAAGAGATCACAATAATTATGAAATAAAGTATTTTAAAATGTCAGATCTAAGACCACTAAAGTACAGGAAACAACTTTTCAAAACAAGAAATTATTTATAAGTAGAACTGAAATTATGCGATTCCTTACCTGGGTCGATTATTTAACACTTCGATCTTGTATTTTCAAGTGTTTGTTGCCTGTCCTCCCTATGACTGTCAACAATGAACTGAAACGTGTATGTTTTCACTAGNTCAAGAGCTATAACTGTGTGGATCTTAGGAGCGAGTAATGCCCTGTAGATCTTTGCTGATAAGACTCTGGAGCATTATGTTCAGTCCTGTTCATGATAATACTCTTAGGTGACACTATATATATATATATATGAACTGAATGTTACTAAGAAAAAAATCAAGAAAAGTAGGGAAGAGACTTGATACCAATTCATATGGAGAGTAAGATTTAAAATTCATGAAGTTATTTAATCTAGAGATGAGGAAAAAATACAAAGAGATCACAATAATTATGAAATAAAGTATTTTAAAATGTCAGATCTAAGACCACTAAAGTACAGGAAACAACTTTTCAAAACAAGAAATTATTTATAAGTAGAACTGAAATTATGCGATTCCTTACCTGGGTAGATTATTTAACACTTCGATCTTGTATTTTCAAGTGTTTGTTGCCTGTCCTCCCTATGACTGTCAACAATGAACTGAAACGTGTATGTTTTCACTAGGGATTGTCCTCTCTTTCATTTTCCTATAGATACAGTGGAAGCAGTTTTTGACTTCATTCAAAGGAGCCGAAGGATGATTGTTGTGCTGAGCCCAGATTATGTGACAGAAAAGAGCATCAGCATGCTAGAGTTCAAACTGGGTGTCATGTGCCAGAACTCCATTGCCACCAAGCTCATTGTGGTTGAGTATCGTCCCCTTGAGCAGCCACACCCAAGCATCCTACAGCTGAAGGAGTCTGTATCTTTTGTGAGCTGGAAGGGAGAAAAGTCAAAACATTCTGGCTCTAAATTCTGGAAGGCCTTGAGACTGGCTCTTCCACTGAGAAGTCTGAGTGCCAGCTCTGGCTGGAATGAGAGCTGCTCTTCCCAGTCTGACATCAGTCTGGACCATGTTCAAAGGAGGAAAAGTCGTTTGAAAGAGCCCCCAGAACTCCAGAGCTCAGGGAGAGCTGCAGGCGCTTCTCCGGGCCCAGACACGATGTCGAAGCACAGAGGGAAGCCCTCTGCAGCCTGCCGGTGCTGTGTCACCTACTGTGAAGGAGAGAGTCAGCTTAGGAGCAAGAGCCGGGCAGAGATCCACACCCAGCCCCAGTGGGAGACACACCTTTGTAAGCCTGTTCCCCAAGAGTCAGAAACTCAATGGATACAAAATGGCACCAGATTGGAACCCCCTGCCCCCCAGATTTCAGCCCTTGCTCTTCACCATTTCACGGATTTATCCAATAACAATGACTTTTATATCCTATAATTACTGTGTGGTGGGTGGTGGCTGCTATTTTTACCAGCCCATTATGTGTCATGAACCTATGGGAATAATTGACATTTTTATCATCTAATGGACAATCAGGTTGTGTCCCCTTTATTGATTTTTAAAAACTATTTATTTCTAGGAGACAAAAGACCTGAAGGACCTGAATCCAGATTTATTGCCTCTAATGGCCTCAGAAGAGCACACTCTTCTTGGGCCCTAGAAGGTCAGTATGTGCAAGTTGCCTAAAGTCTGATCCTCTCTCTTACCCCATGGTTTTAACCAGAGCAAAGAAATTCAGTGTTTCCTTTGAGTTTGTTGACCAACCTCATACTATCAGTCAGTCAGATGTACTTGGGCTATGACACTTAACAGGGTATGTGAATCCTGAGGAAGCATCATGGAAAGAAGTCAGTTTCAGCTTTGGTGGAAGCTGTAGGAACAGGCTCAATGGGAAACTTATAGAACATTTTCCCAGGAAGAACCAAACTCCCACACAGGGATACATAGTGTTCTGTCTCACTGTAAACTAGTGTTCTCTAAACTGCCTAAAGTTGTTAGCATCAATAAAGTTATATTTTTATGTGATTTCATTTGTACTAACACATTTTTACCTCTCTCTTTCCCTTCTACTTTTTTATGACTTTTAAATTCATATCTGAAGACTATTCTTTTAAGGAAATTGAGATTTGGTTTGGGTACTAGGAAAGCTGAGATGTATCTTTAGTTTCTTTCTAAGAATGATCTAGGAAAGGGCCAAAAGAGAATGAGAAAATGTCTCAAAGGAAATGAAGAGCTATACAAAAATATCATTATAATTTTAGAAATGACAGCAGAAAAATCCAGTATGGTTAGGGGTTAGGGTAGAGTTTGGTCCATCAATCCCTTCTTCTCATTTGAAATTCTGAGGATAGTCATTCAAGGGCCTACAAGGATCAAAAAGTAAGAAAAAGGAGAAAAGAGGGCCACATATAAGTATAATACAATGCTCTTCATCTAGTACTCATGTGTATATGGACATAGATAGAGTTAAATATCTCTTTAAATATTTTAATACAATCATAAAAGGCACATAGCATTTGATTTCCGAGTCAGGGAGAAAAGAGAGATAATTAAGCCTGGAGGTAAAGTATATATTTCTTTAAAAAGGAGCGTCCTTTACTCTGTCTCATTTGATTCCTGTCAACGATTAAGCCCCAGTGTTGAAAAAGCGTCATTTTTCAAATGAATCTCAAAATCCAGATTTTTAAGTAATCTGTCAATTATGAAATGACTTTAAAAAAAACCAGCCTAAACACATGAGCACATATTCACCCAAAGGGCCACTAATTTTTAATTTCAGAGCTAAGGTATTCACTCAAAAAGCATATGTCGAATGGGTATCCAAATAACCCTGGTGATACTGAGACTGAAGAACACAGACTGGCCCTAAGGAAATAATGGGAAACATTTATTCCCTCCCCAAACTGAAGACATACAGACACTCAGAATAGGGCTGAACTGATCCAACACTCAATTACGGAGAAAAACCTGGAAAATAGCGTGTCTTCCATCTAGTCTGATAAAGGGTCCCTGCATGGTGGTTTTACTGTAAGAAAATTAGAAGCACAATCTGCTGCTCACGAACAGGAGCAAAGTAAAAGGAGGCAAAGGTGGTGCCAGACATTAGCACTCACTTCAGCACATAAAGTTGACTCCTCCTGAGCTATGGCCCAGTGGTTGTCAGCCTTCCTCGGTTATTAATAACGAATGAGGGCTGGAGAAAGAATCCAGAGTTTTCATCCCACTCCTCTTGGAAAGAAATACAGAACTCTCTGTTGAAACAAGAAGTGAATAGATCCTTTTCATGCAGAAATAAGATGAGGGAATAGGGCCCTCCAGAGTAAATGGGACTCAACAAGAAACTTGTAATTAGGAAAGGACAGGCCACCCTACCTGAACACCCAGCAGTAAATGACAATGTGCAACTCATGTTATACATTGCAAGCCTTCTTAAAGAGATTAATTCATACTTGATGTATGTTCAGGAATCTTCACTTGGAAGACAGTAGTTTCTCTCTAAATCTGTTAAATAGTGGCTAATGTAAGTGGCTCCAAAACCCAAGTAGGGAGAGAATGCTGTTATCCATAATCAGTCTTATTCCTTATTAGCAGTGTTTCAAATAATAAAATATGTTTGGGAAAACTGATAGATTATTTTTGTCATTTATAAATTATTTCCTAAGTGAAGAAAATAAATGAAAAGATTAGTGGGAGAGGCATGGAAAATTAAACATGAACTCTTATTATGAATGTGTAGCTGGATAATCATGGTATTCTCAAAAGCTCAGTTTTGGTTGGTATCAGTTTCCATTGACAATATGAGCACAATGTAACCTTTAATAAAATGTTATGATTTTTTGGCATATAGCCAAAATCTAAAAGATGTTCAGACAGATGATAGACCATACTTGTACTGTATGGAGAAAAGCAAGGAAGTTACATGAGTATTTCCTGACCCAACATGGTACACTTGAATGTAGTCTTCAGTACAATATATTTCAGTGGGGTGAATAAAGAGAAAAATATTTCTTCATGGGTCATGCAGATTCCTAACTCAGTTGATATGGCTGTAGGTTAAATGGATATCACTTACACAGGAATATTGCCTTTTTAGGAATAAGTTTCAAGTTAAGTAGAGAGAAATATGAGACCGTCTTCTCTCCTGTGTTTTACCATGGGCTCTAAGGGTCTCCATCTCCTGTGAGCTAAAACAGAGGTAATATTATTAAACTGATTGGACTTTGTGAGTATTAAATTGTATAACTCATGTAGGTTCATATCACAGTGTCTGGCACATTGTAAGTGCTCAATAATTTTTGGCCACTTTTATATCCATAGTGGAACCACTCCATTTGCATAATTATTTATGGCTTACAAATTGATTTTATTACATCATTTTTTAACACAAAAGCAGTACAGAACAGGAGCATATCCAGATTAAGTGACTTTCCTAATGACATTCAGTCAATTAGCAAGAGTTGGGCTTCTAATCTGGGCTTCTGACCCCTGACCCAGTGCCGATTGTAGAACTACTGTTGTAAGACTCAAGTGGAAGTATTCTTATTACAAAGCCACCTAATTAGAACTATTTAATTTGAACTGTTATACATTCCAATCAAAAAGGCAGTTAATGTTAACCCACACGCAGCAAATTAAATGTCATATCAAGTATGTGATGTGACAACTGACCTTGTCATATTATGGTTTATATAATTTCACTTTAAAATATTATAACATTTAAGTTTTAAAAAGGAAAATCATTTTGTCTTCTAGAATCAATGATCATATTATAATTTTCCCCCAATAGATAATTTGTATTTTTCTTTATGGAAAATAAAAATATGTTCACCATTCATATTGAAAATAATATATAATATTTTAGGAACTATCATTTACACCATGGGTTACAATTACTTCTTCTTATAATTAGTAAAAACTCTGATAATAATATATTTACTTCCTGTGTGAAGATCTGAGGTGTTTAGTAAACTAATATTCCTAAACTAATGTTTTTGAAAAAGTTATGAATAATAAATTGTACTAATCATAAAGATGTGTACAGAAGGACAAACAATCCCTATGGCACTTGTTTCAAACCTTTGTGTCTAAAAATTGTTTGAGGGGCCATCTTACAGGTGAAGATCTCAGGTGAAGCCCCCTACTCCAGAGAGACTGATTTATTGAGTACTGGATGTTGTCCAGGCCCTTGATAATTCAAATAAACTATTCTATGCATCAAACAAACAACTACCTATGATAACTGTTTCAAACCCCATCATATTTTTATACTATTCAGGCTATAAAAGGAGACAGCCCTTATTAGAATCTACTCTAAAGCTCCTTAAAGTGTATTCCTAGATACATCCACGTGAAAGCCAATTTTGGTTTCATGTTAAAATGCATATTTCTTGATCCTATGCAATATGAGGATCTCTTGAGTGGAGCAGATTTGCACTCAGAATAAACTTCCCAGGTGATTCTGATTTACAAAAAAAGCTTAAGAAACAGTCATTTTTATCTCTCTCTTTAACTCCTCTTTTACCCTTGTAGGCTCTGATTTTCTCCAGCCAAGGAGGACTATGAATCATCCTTTTAACAAGCTATAGGTGTTTACAGGCTATATATGAAAATACAGGGCAAGTTTAACTCTTGGAGTTGCCTCAGCACGAGGAGACATTTGAATAGATAAGTAGCTAATGGAATATATTTCTAATATATGAAACATCAAACACTGACATTTGGAATCTGATAGGATTGCTGTAGCTTATAATACACAATTATCAGAATCACATAAGCAATGTTGTGGTAACAAATAACCTCAACATTTTAGTAGCTTCATATAACAAGACATTTCTTATATATGCTACTTGTCCAGGCATAAAGGCTTACTTTCGTTAGCATTGCCACCTGAAATGTGTGGTATCCTGTTCTTCTATATTTCAGACTAATTAGCATATTTGGTACTTTCTTAATTCATTGGCCAGAACTAGCTACACATACTGATCTAGTCATAGGGAAAGCTGGAAAATGCAGTTTTCCTGTGTTCCTGGAAAGAAGAAAGAAATAGAGCTTGGAAAACATATAACATTATCTGTGTCTAAGAATGGGATACTAAAGAGCCAAGAGACCTACAAACTGAGATAAGTCACGTACTTTGGTAATGAAGGAATAGAAGGACTTTGCTGTCAACACCCTACCTCAGGTTGCCAACCTGTCAAGTCAGATTGCCGTGGGAGAAAAAAAAAAAACCAGTGTACAGAAAACTGTAGACCTTGTATTTAAATGTTCCCCAAAGAAAAATCATTGAAGAAATGCACAATAAATATAGCTTCTAATTAAGGGGAAGCATTCTTAAAAATTGAAAAATTTTAAGTTTCTGTATTTGGTTAATTTCATTCAGTTAGTTCTCTAAGAATGTGATGCTCAAACTATCTGCCAATGAGCCATTTCATTTTTGAATATTCAGGAACCCTCAGAAGAACTAAAGACATTTAGAACACAGCAGAGCATGTAACACAGTCATTAGAAAGCATCACTTATTCATTTATCTGAAAAGCTAAATAGGGAATTCAAGCTGAACATGTTAAAGCTCAGATTAAGGAAGAGACTAATGCTAATGTATACTTTAGGAAGTCTACCATTATCTAAGCATCTGCTCTATGATTTGGATTCTCTGTACTAAAATCTGAATGTTTATATGACTCTTCTAATATCGTGAGAAAAAATGCTATTTTGGGGGTGGTAAAGATCGATGCTTAAGAACTTTTTTCCTACATTTAAACGTAGTTGGTTTTAGGCTTTCTGGGTGGCTCCCTGGTGAAGCATCTGCAATCAGGAGCTGTGGGTTCAATTCCTGGGTCAGGAAGATCCCTTGGAGAAGGAAATTGCAACCCACTCCAGAATTCTTGCCTGGGAAAACCAATGGACAGAGCAGTCTGGTGGGCTACAGTCCATGGAATCACAAGACTAAGACATGAATCAGTGACTAAACCACTACCACCATACTTGGTTTACAACGTTGTGTTAATTTCTGCTGTACACTGAAGTGATTGTTATATATGTATGGGTGTGTGCATATATATATATATTTATATGTATATATATCAGTTCAGTTCAGTTCAGTCACTCAGTCGTGTCCGATTCTTTGTGACCCCTTGAACCACAGTATGCCAGGCCTCCCTGTCCATCACCAACTCCTGGAGATATATATATGTATATGTATATATATAATTTGGTTATATGTTATAATATTGAACAAAGAAGAGGTTTTATGCCCTAGTGAGGTGAGGACATTATTGACACATTCCAAATCTTCAGAGAATAATTTACAAGTTTTTTATTTGAGACAACTTTAAAAACACTTAAAAATATTTAAAGGGAAAGAATGCTCTTTGAAATGGGTGCATGGAAAGGAAGCAAAAAGATTCTAAATAAACTGAACTCAGATCATGAGCTATTTTTATCTTACTTCAGGTAATGAGACCATTAACACTCTATTGCCATACTGAAAAAAACAAAAACCTCAAGATACAGTCTTTGGTGTATTTTTCATTTAAAACACAAAGGTATACATAACAACTTACTTCTTTTCTATTGTCTAAAAGTGTGTCATATGCTTGCAAATAATTTGTAATTTTGGCTTCCCTGGTAACGCAGTCAGTAAAGAATCTGCCTGCAATGCAGGAGACATACGTTTGAATCACCATGTCAGGAAGATCCCCTGGAGAAGGAAATGGCAACCCATTCCAGTATTCTTGCATGGGAAATGCCATGGACAAAGGAGCCTAGTGGGTTACAGTTCATGGGATCACAAGAGTCGGGATATAACTGAAGCAACAGTGCACCAAGCACAATTTGTAATTTGGTGTCATATTTTGAAACATACCTTGGACAATGGTTCTTAAGCAGAATTGAACATCTTTTTAAAAACTGAGCTTACTCCACACTGATACATCTGCCAAAATGATTTATACACACATACATATATATATATAATCTTGTAAAGGATTACTGCCTCAAGCTGTCCATACAATATTTGCAAATATTTCAATGAAAAATCAAATGACATATTACAAATTTGTCATAAAGAGGTTAAAAAAATCCTAATACACTAGACAATTTTTCCTCTTAAAATGCAAAACTTAAAACTCATTCCCACATACTAGGAATTGAGTCTTTTATTTTTATATCTTAATATGAAATTACATAATCTATGAGGAAAACTCATGCAGATGATAACATTATAAAAATCACCAATGTAATCACTTAAGTGCATAGTCAAAGAAGGCCAGAAGATGTGATCTGTCACCTAGAACAGGAAAGTGTTGAAAGTGTAGTAACCTGGCTATAAGCAAAACAATTTGATGACTTTTAAGAAGTGTCAGGATAAAATAAAATAAAATAAATGAACCCATTCATTTTTTCACAAACCCCAGTAATAAAAAAGGGAAGGATGATATATAAAATTCCCCAAATATCATACTTGAAAGCTAAAATGTGGAGTGGATGTCAGGTATTAAGGCATAAAGTTGAATAGTCACTTCCATCATATGGGCTCTTGATATAGTGGAAAAAATACTAGATAGGAGTCAGAAGACCTGAATTGGAGTAACAGTTCTATAAACTGTGTGATTTTCAAGCAAACACTTTTGCTCTCACGTTTTTAATTTCCTCATATATAAAATAAGAGTAATATAATATCTACCTCATTGGATTGTTGTAAAGGTAAACTTTTATAATAAATGTAAAGCTGTAAAATGTGGAAACTATTTACTTGGGCTTCCCAGATGGTGTTAGTGGTAAAGAACCCTCTACCAATGCAGGAGAAGTAAGAGATGTAGGTTCAAGCCCTGGGTTGGGAAGATTCNAAGAATACTGGAGTGGGTTGCCATTTCCTTCTCCAGGGGATCTTCCCGACCCACGTATCGAACCCAGGTCTCCTGCGTTGCAGGCAGATGCTTTAACCTCTGAGCCACCAGGGAAGCTTTTAATTAGTTTACAAAAGCCACATGGTCCAAATCAATCCAAAGAAATTAAAATGGGCTTACCATTAGAATTTTCAGAAAGCAATATAATCTTCTGGTGGGGTTCCTGAGAGAAAAGGAGCTGCTATGACCAACCTTCCTTGCTTTGCAAGAAGAAATTACTTGGATAAAACCAATAGAGGAGCCAAGAGATAGAGAGGGAATGACTCCTGAAGTGCTATTTTGAATCCCTGGATTCAGGAATATCTAAGGTATTTTTTAAACCTTGGATTTTTCAAACATGGGAACCAATAAATTTTCTTTTTTTTTCCTTAAGGTAAACAAAAGAACTATGACTAATGCCATGATTTAACATGATGTTTAGTCAGAAGTCCAATATCCAATAATCAAAGCTCAAGCTCCCAATAATTATAAGGCCTTCTAGGACCTAGAACAGAAACAGTGACTATCTTAGACAGTGGGGAAAAAAGACCTTGTCTAGGACTTCTCTGCAGCTCTAACCCTTTAGTTATGATTCCCACTAGATGAATAATAGCAGTCAGGCCATTAATGCAGAGATAATTAGCCAAAGATATTTAATTAAGGAGAAAGTCTTCTTCCTTGTGAAAGCCACCTAAAATCTACAATTAAAGGTTCATTCAATTATGACAGTGCCCATATTCAATATGAGTCACATAGTCTGAGACAAAACCTGCCCTTGAGGGAAACAAAGAAAAATTTAAAATCAAAGTATTTCAAAGACATCTGCTTCCTATTGCATTTTATCAACCTGCTTACGCTTAGGAACAGTTTTTAACATATTTTATTCAGGAGTTTCAATTTTTTTATTCAGAGCTATAAAACAATTAACTAATCAATTATTGTTAATTCAGCAACAACCCAGAACAAAGCAGAGAAATATTACACATAAAAGGCACAGACAGAACTTCTCCAAATACATTTTATAGTTACTTTCTAATTTTAAAGACCAGATCAAAGACATATCATGTTAACTATTTTTGTAAAAAATATTATCTTTTGAAGAAGTAAAGGAGAGAAAAATCTAAAAAAACATAGTGTTTTTCCTTGGGAGCGTAACAGAGTCATAGTCAATGTCATGTCCATAACACACGACAGTGTTGTGTTGCACATTCACCCACCTGAAAAATCCTAGGCTACATACATGCCTCCAAAGTTATTCAGAGAATTACATTAATTGCATGAAACGGACCATAGTGATTGGCCATAAATCTTAATTACCGGCAGATAGTGACTTTCTCTTGAAACACATTTATGATGGCTTACACTGATAAAACTGTACCCTCAAAAGTCACAGCTATGCACTTTTAGTCATGCTTATGAACAGTGTTTTCCTTTAAAAAAATAAAGTATCTTCTTCCAACAATATAGACCTTTTCATTCTCTCTAACTTTAAAATTTGCCCTAAGGATTGTATTGGTGAGCAGCAGGGTACTTGCTGGAGAGAGGAGATGAAGGGCAGTGGGGTCTACCTATCCTCACTGACTTACATTGTGCCATTTCTATGACAATCAGAAACTTGTATAATTATCCCCATTCCAAAAGTTATGTAACCAAGATTCAGAAAAAGTAACTTACTCAAGATCCAACAACCATCGGATGGCAGAACTAGTACTTGAAAACCAAAGAAATCTGGTTCCAAAGATGAAGTTTTCTTCAGCAGGCTGTCTCCTCACATTTCAGTCAATATGACTCTTATGGTTGTTTCTTTATTTTTGACACCAATGACATATTATTTAATGAAATGCAATCAAGAATGGCTTGATGATTAATAAGCTTTATTATTTTGTCATTACAGATCACAGACTACAATAAGACTACATAAATGGCCTTATGAATCCAAATGCAGCTTTCTGTTATATTATGACAATAGCAGTAGCAATAAATCACATTTATATAGCATTTCACAGTTTCAATATATTCCCACATACTCTGCCTTCTTATGATTCTGCTCTTTATAACCCATGAATTAAGCATTTCACTATTTTAAAGTTGAGGAACAGAGTTCTTGCTCAAATCAGAAGACCACAGAGCCTATATGAAAACATAGACCATTCATTCATTGATGTACTTACTCTATCATATCTATTGCATACTCACTCATATCTATCATATCTATTGCATATCTATTATGTGGGGCTTCCCTGGTGGCTCAGATGGTAAAGAATCCACCTGCAATGTGGGAGACCTGGGTTTGATCTCTGGGAGGGAAAATCCCCTGGAGGAGGGCATGGCAACCCACTCCAGTATACTTGCCTGGAGAATCCCCATGGACAGAGGAGCCTGGCGGGCTACAGTTCATGGGGTTGCAAAGAGTCAGATATGATTGAGTGACTAAGCCCATCTATTATGTGAGACTCATTTCTTAAGTGATATCCAATCTATTACTCATTTCATAATGAGCAGTAGGTTGTAGTAGAGTTTTACATTACAGACTATACAAAATATGTTAATAATAGTACCTACCAAGCCTATTACTTTTCCAAGTCCCAACCTAGCACCTCTACTAAAAGAAGCAGATTTGGGTTGCTCTTTGAGTCAGCTCAGTAACACAGACTGGTCCCAAAGCATCGAATCCATAAACTGTTTGCTAGTATATGATGTGGTCCAGCATAAACTAAAAGAAGCAGGCTAAGGGAATAGAGGAGCCAGACTACTGGGTTAAAGGACAGATTTAATAGAGCAGAAGCTCTTGCTCTTACTTTGAACATATAGTAATGCTGGCTAATGCATTTTAAATAATTAAAAGCAGACTGTAAAGCAAGAAAGGAACCTATATAGATGCCAGAAATAAAAACTAATAATGGCATTAATAATAATCCCAAAGCTATAGCTATTAGCAAGAGTTGAACCATGTTGCCTCTGGGAGAATAAGGTCGTGTGCCTTAGTGACTTGAATTTTTAATGCAACAAGCCAAAATGAAAATATGCTCAACACCACTCATTATTATAGAAATGCAAATCAAAACTACAATGAGGTATCACCTCACACCAGTCAGAATGTCTGTCATTTAAAAATCTACAAGCAATAAATGCTGGAGAGGATGTGGAGGCGAGGGAACACTTTTGCACTGTTGGTGGGAATGTAAATTGATGCAGTCACTATGGAGAACAGTATGGAGATTCCTTAAAAAACTAGGCATAGAACTACCATATGACCTGGCAATCCCACTAATGGGCATAGATCCAGAGAATACTATAACTGAAAGAGACACATGTACTCCAGTGTTCATTGCAACATTTTTTACTATAGCTAAGACACAGAAGCAACCTAGATGTCCATCGACAGATGAGTGGATATGGAAACTATGGTACAAGTATACAATGGAATGTTAGCTTTAAGAAAGAACACATTAATCACTGCAGATGGTGACTGCAGCCATGAAATTAAAAGATGCTTACTCCTTGGAAGAAAAGTTATGACCAACCTAGATAGCATACTGAAAAGCAGAGACATTATTTTGCCAACAAAGGTCCATCTAGTCAAGGCTATGGTTTTTCCTGTGGTCATGTATGGATGTGAGAGTTAGACTGTGAAGAAAGCTGAGTGCCGAAGAATTGATGCTTTTGAACTGTGGTGTTGGAGAAGACTCTTGAGAGCCCCTTGGACTGCAAGAAGATGCAACCAGTCCATTCTGAAGGAGATTAGCCCTGGGATTTCTTTGGAAGGAATGATGCTGAAGCTGAAACTCCAGTACTTTGACCACCTCATGCGAAGAATTGACTCATTGGAAAAGACTCTGATGCTGGGAAGGATTGGGGGCAGGAGAAGAAGGGGACGACAGAGGATGAGATGGCTGGATGGCATCACTGACTCGATGGCCATGAGTCTGAGTAAACTCTGGCAGTTGGTGATGGACAGGGAGGCCTGGCATGCTGCAATTCATGGGGTCACAAAGAGTCGGACACAACTGAGCGACTGAACTGAACTGAATGAAGTGAATGAACCTAGAGCCTATTGTACAGAGTGGAGTAAGAAAGAGAAAGACAAATATTGTATTTAATGCATGTGTATGGAATCTAGAAAGATGGTACTGATTAACCTATTTGAAGGGCAAAAATGGATACACAGACATAGCAAATAGACTTGTGGACACAGAGTGGGAGGGAGAAATTGGGATGCGTTGAGAGAATAGCATGGAAACTTGTACATTACTCTATGTAAAACAGATAGCCAGTGGGAATTTGTGGTATGACACAAGGAGCTCAACCTGGTCCTCTGTGACAGCCTGGAGGGGTAGGATGGGGTGAAAGATGGGAGGGAGG
>SJYW01000307.1:26527-39917 GCA_006410735.1 Raphicerus campestris | reverse complement strand
CTTCTTCTTCCTCTTCTCACCTTCTTCCTGTTCTTCTTTTCCTTCACAGCTTTTTCTTCTTCTTCTTCTTCAGCTTTTGCTTCTTCTTCTACTTCACACTTTCTTCTTCTTCTTTTTTTTCTTCTTCTTCTTCTCACCTTCTACTTCTTCTTCTTCTTCTTCTCTCCTTCCTCTTCTTCTTCTCAACTTTTCTTCTTCTTCTTTTTCTTATTCTTCTTCTTCTCACCTTCTACCTCTTCTTCTTCTTCTTCTCTCCTTCCTCTTCTTCTTCTCACCTTCTTCTTCTTCTTCTTTTCACCTTCTTCTTCTTTTTCTTCTTTTCATCTTCTTCTTCTTCTCACCTCCTTCTTCTTCTCACCTTCTTCTTNAGATTGGAGAAGAATAATAAAGTTTGTTAAAGTGGACACATCTTTTCCTTATTTAGAAAAAAGACACATTAAACAATATTTTAGGTATATTAAGATGTAGCATATGTCACTGAAATGATATAAGTATTTAACTTTAAAATAGTATATTGATAAATATTGATAGTCCAGCTAAAAAGACAATTGTATCAGCTCAATAGAAGGCAGGAGGGAGGGAGAAGAAAGCATGAGCTACAGAAAACACATAGTCAGACTGTAGCCTGCCAGGCTTCTCTGCTCATGGAATTCTCCAGGCAAAAATACTGGAGTTGACAGGCATTCCCTTCCTCGGGTGATCTTCCAAGCCCAGGGCTTGAACCCAGACCTCCCACATTGCAAGCAGATTGCTTACTGTCTGAGTCAGCAGGGAAGGCCCTACGCAAGGGAAGTCTTCCCCTGTGGCTCAGATGGTAAAAAATCTGTCTGCAATGCAGGAGACCTGGGTTTGATTACTGGCTCAGGAAGATCCTCTGAAGAAGAAAATGGCAATCTACTTCAGTATTCTTTCCTGGAGAATTCCATGGACAGAGAAGCCTGGTGGGCTACAGTCCATAGCGTCACAAGGAGTAGGACATGACTGAGTGACTAACACACACAGAGATAAAACAACTAAGGTGGTAAAAAAACAAGTTCAAATACATTAGTAATTAATATAATCTCCCCAAAAAGCTAAAATGCAGAAAATATATATAGATTATGAATATATGCATTTATATGTAAATAAGTAAAAACATATAGAATGGTACACTTTAAATCCACATTAATGATTAGCTAATGGAGAAGAGGAAGAAAAATGGGATTGAGAATGCTTGGAAATGTGTTGTTTTGTCCGTAATGTTTTGTTAGCAAAAAAATGAGGCTGAAACAAATATGACAATGTTATTAGTTGTTAAGTCTGAGTGGTGAATACCTGAGTACTTTCAATTATGTTAGTGCTTTAATTTTTTTAATGTCTCCAACTAAAATTCATATTAACATCCTGCTGCTGCTGCTAAGTTGCTTCAGTCATGTCCGAGTCTGTGCAGCCCCATAGACGGCAGCCCACCAGGCTCCCCTATCCCTGGGATTCTCCAGGCAAGAACACTGGAGTGGGTTGCCATTTCCTTCTCCAGTTCGTGAAAGTGAAAAGTGAAAGTGAAGTCGCTCAGTCGTGTCTGACTCTTAGCGACCCCATGGACTACCAGGCTCCACAGTCCATGGGGTTTTCAGGCAAGAGTACTGGAGTGGAGTGCCATTGCCTTCTCCGCATATTAACATATGACCATATTATATGTACATATTAACAGTAGATCCATAAAGTAAAGGTTATGAACCCCTGTTCCTACTGATGTCAGTAGGTAACTCCATATCTAGAGTTTCTAAGCAACAACTATTCCAGGTTCATCTGAAAACTTTTGTCATATACTAATTCATAAGTCTAAAATAAAACAAATAAAAAATAAAATAAAGTAAATCACTGTATTTAAAGGAGCTAAAGAGAGTCTCTATTGCTTTGTATTTGAAAAACTTAACTATACGCATACACTCTAATAGTTGCTTTGAAAAAAGATCAGTATTGTCACAAATTTGATTAGATTTCATCTGATTTGATTCAAGCCTGCAATGCAGGAGACCTGGGTTCCATCCCTAGGTTGGGAAGATCCCTTGGAAGAGGGCATGGCAACCCACTCCAGTGTCCTTCCTGGAGAATTCCATGGACAGAGGAGACTAGTGGGTTACAGTCCACGGGGTTGCAAAGGATCAGACATGACTGAGTGACAAAGCACAATGATGTATTTCAACATTCACTCAAGCGAGGACTAAACAAGACATGATGAATATGTGTAAAGCATGAAACTTATCTTCAAGAAGACTATCATTGGTTGAGTTAATAAATGAAGAAAGAAAAAAAAATACAACACAGAGTAACAGATACCAGGAAGAATAAAAGTGAAGAAGGTGCATGAAGAAAGAGTTTTTCGCAACTGGATGTGATAAGAGAGGTGTACTTAGAGGTGAGGGTATCAGACTAGTCATTTAAAGAATAAACTGAGGTTTTTCCAGACATCCCTCTCACTACTCCTGGATGTGAGGATACAGCAATAAGACAGTCGGCCATTTATGAACCACGAAGCGGGTTCTGACCCTCACCAGACACCGAATCTGCAAGTGTCTTGAACTTGGACTTTCCAGCCTCCAGAACCATTAAAAATAAATTTCTGTTTTTTTAAGAAGTCATTCAGTATATTGTACTTTGCAGCCTGAACTAAGGCAATAAGGGTAAAGAAACAATAATGTGGCAATTTGGGAATTTGAATACAAGATGCATTAATATGGTAGTTTATTTTAATAATTACCTCAGTGTTGCAATAATTGTTAATTTTAGATGTAATAAGATATTACTTTTAAGTGATACCATGCACTGATTTTATTTAGAAAATCATAATAAATATTTCATACAGTCCACGGGGTCGCTAAGAGTCGGACATGACTGAGCAATTTCACTTTCACTCACTTTTCACTTTCATGCATTTCAGAAGGAAATGGCAACCCACTTCAGTATTCTTGCCTGGAGAATCCCAGGGACAGAGGAGCCTGGTGGGCTTCCGTCTCAGGGGTCGCACAGAGTCGGACACGACTGATGCGACCTAGCAGCAGCAGCAGCAGCAGTGAAAAAAAAGAATAAACTCAGTTTTTATAAAGTATCTCTGTTTTACTCAAGATATCGCTGAGACTGGTTTATCTACAATAATAATATTCCAAAGGAAAAATCTAAAATAGCATCTTTGAAGACCATAAATTTTATATTCTTCCAATGAGGATCCGAGAAAAAGTTTACTACTCCCTCAGTACTAGGTTTGCTGCAGCAGATGACTCAGACATTTCCAAAATCCTCAGAATCTGCTAATAAGGACTACTTTTCTAATTTATTTGCAAGATTATATTTATTTTATTAATTTAGCTTATAAATTACATATTTATTTTTCACTGTTTTGAGTAGGATGCTTCAGACTAAAAATAGTAATTTGCTTAAAATTGGAAGTTTAGAGTAAGACCCAGTGAGACAGGACGAATGGTTGAATAGAATAAGCAGGTGGGTNATTTTATTAATTTAGCTTATAAATTATATATTTATTTTTCACTGTTTTGAGTAGGATGCTTCAGACTAAAAATAGTAATTTGCTTAAAATTGGAAGTTTAGAGTAAGACCCAGTGAGACAGGACAAATGGTTGAATAGAATAAGCAGGTGGGTAGATGCCTAGATTTCTACTGTCTCATCACTTTGCTATCCTGTCTTTGCTTTTCAATTTGAGATTGAAGTGCTGTATTGTTGACATACAGCTACAGAAATTTCCAACATTGCCTCAAGTCACATTAACATCCAAGGATTCTGTCTCTTTCTTTCTTAACTGGTGAATTCATATTTGGGATTACTGTCTTCCTGACTTTTTTCATTATAAAATATCCCTCTATCTCCAATAATACTTTATACTTTAAAGTCTACTTTGATATTAATATAGCCATGCCAGCTTTCTCACATTTAATGTTGCATGATATATCTTTTTTATCTTATTATTGTCAAAAATCTGTGCTCTATATTTAAAGTGCGTTTCTTGTGAACAGCATATGGTTGGGTCTTTTTTAAATTCAGTTTTTTTTAATCTTTGCCTTTTAATTGAAGTGTTTAGTTCATTATCATTTAATGTAATTATAGACATGATTTGAGCTTTCCATTTATCTTATTTATTCTTTGTTCCTTTAGTCTTTCTCTTCTACCTTTTTGTGGGGATGGGCATGAGCATTCTTTTTCATCCTCTGAATTGTTTTTTTAGCTATATAATTTTGTATTTTTTAAAGCTGTTGCTCCAGAGGTCACAATAAATTTCTTTAAGTATTTGCAGTTTATCTTCAAATAATATTACATAATATTACTTTAGGGCTTCCCTGGTGGCTAAGAGGTTAAAGCGTCTGCCTGCAATGCAGGAAACCTGGGTTCGATCCCTGTGTTGGGAAGATCCCCTGGAGGAGGAAATGGCAACCCACTCCTGTATTCTTGCCTGGAGAATCTCATGGATGGAGGAGCCTGGTGGGCTACAGTCCATGGGGTCGCAAAGAGTCGGACACAACTGAGCGAATTCACTTCACTTCAACATTACTTTATGTAATCTTAACATAATTATATCTTGCCTTTTCCTAGCATTTATGCTCTAAATTGTCTTACACTTAACTTCCACATACAGTATGCATCAGGCTTCTTAGGTGGCTCGGGGGTAAAGAATCTGCCTGCCAGTGCAGGAGACATGGGTTCAGTCGTTGGGCCTGGAAGATGGTCTGAAGAAGGAAATGGCAACCCACTCCAGTATTCTTGCCTGGAAAATCCCATGGACAGAGGAGCCTGGTGGGCTATAGTCCATAGTGTTGCAAAGAGTTGGACAAGACTGAGCACACAAACACAGTATACATTATAATATACAATTATTTCACATAGTTACCAGTACAGTTGACCTTTGAACAATGCAGGTTGGCTTGCATGGGTCTGCTTACCGGCAGATTTTCTACAGTAAATACTACAGTACCACACGATCCACGCTTGCTGAATCCACAGGTGTGGAGCATCATATACGGGAAAGAGGGAGATCTGTGGGACTTCGTCTGTGGGTTTGGGAAACTGAGGTCAGTCCTAGAATCAATCCCCCACTGGTAACAAGAGACAAACAGTATTTTAAATTTAAAACTGCATGTGAAAATAAGACACTTTTTAAAAAGTATTTTTGTATTTACCCAGATATGTCTCTATTCTGTGTTCTTTATTTCTTCCTGTTCATCCAGAGTTCCATCTGGTAACTTCTTTTCAGCCTGAATAATTTCAGTTAGCATTTTGGAAAGTTTTTAATAGTGTAGGTCAGCTGGAAACAAATTCTCTGATTTTTTGTCTCTGAAAATGAATCTTGAGCGATATTTTTACTGAATATGGAATTCAAGATAGCCAGTTTTGTTTTGTTCATCTTTAATACCATAAAGTCTTCTAGTGAGAAGTCAGCAGTCATTTGTACTGCTGTTATTCTACATGAAATATGCATTGTATGTATAAAAAGTAATTTNTTTAGTCTTTCTCTTCTACCTTTTTGTGGGGATGGGCATGAGCATTCTTTTTCATCCTCTGAATTGTTTTTTTAGCTATATAATTTTGTATTTTTTAAAGCTGTTGCTCCAGAGGTCACAATAAATTTCTTTAAGTATTTGCAGTTTATCTTCAAATAATATTACATAATATTACTTTAGGGCTTCCCTGGTGGCTAAGAGGTTAAAGCGTCTGCCTGCAATGCAGGAAACCTGGGTTCGATCCCTGTGTTGGGAAGATCCCCTGGAGGAGGAAATGGCAACCCACTCCTGTATTCTTGCCTGGAGAATCTCATGGATGGAGGAGCCTGGTGGGCTACAGTCCATGGGGTCGCAAAGAGTCGGACACAACTGAGCGAATTCACTTCACTTCAACATTACTTTATGTAATCTTAACATAATTATATCTTGCCTTTTCCTAGCATTTATGCTCTAAATTGTCTTACACTTAACTTCCACATACAGTATGCATCAGGCTTCTTAGGTGGCTCGGGGGTAAAGAATCTGCCTGCCAGTGCAGGAGACATGGGTTCAGTCGTTGGGCCTGGAAGATGGTCTGAAGAAGGAAATGGCAACCCACTCCAGTATTCTTGCCTGGAAAATCCCATGGACAGAGGAGCCTGGTGGGCTATAGTCCATAGTGTTGCAAAGAGTTGGACAAGACTGAGCACACAAACACAGTATACATTATAATATACAATTATTTCACATAGTTACCAGTACAGTTGACCTTTGAACAATGCAGGTTGGCTTGCATGGGTCTGCTTACCGGCAGATTTTCTACAGTAAATACTACAGTACCACACGATCCACGCTTGCTGAATCCACAGGTGTGGAGCATCATATACGGGAAAGAGGGAGATCTGTGGGACTTCGTCTGTGGGTTTGGGAAACTGAGGTCAGTCCTAGAATCAATCCCCCACTGGTAACAAGAGACAAACAGTATTTTAAATTTAAAACTGCATGTGAAAATAAGACACTTTTTAAAAAGTATTTTTGTATTTACCCAGATATGTCTCTATTCTGTGTTCTTTATTTCTTCCTGTTCATCCAGAGTTCCATCTGGTAACTTCTTTTCAGCCTGAATAATTTCAGTTAGCATTTTGGAAAGTTTTTAATAGTGTAGGTCAGCTGGAAACAAATTCTCTGATTTTTTGTCTCTGAAAATGAATCTTGAGCGATATTTTTACTGAATATGGAATTCAAGATAGCCAGTTTTGTTTTGTTCATCTTTAATACCATAAAGTCTTCTAGTGAGAAGTCAGCAGTCATTTGTACTGCTGTTATTCTACATGAAATATGCATTGTATGTATAAAAAGTAATTTAAAAATACTGTATGTGTTAAAAACAAATTTATTGACATAATTTCCATAAATTTAAAATTTACACATTATGTGTATATATTAACATCTTACATATGTGAATATATATATGTGCACACACACACACACACACACACACATATATATATATATCCCAGGTGGTACTAGTGGTAAAGAACCAGCTTACCAATGCAGGATATGTAAGAGATGTGGGCTCAATCCCGGGTTTGAGAAGATTGCTGGAAAAGAGCATGGCCACCCACTCCAATATTCTCGCCTGGAGAATCCCATGGACAGAGGAGCCTGGCAGGCTCTGGTCCATGGGGTTGCAGAGTGGGACATGACTGAAGAGGCAGCATGCTTGCATACGTACATATATAAATACCACTCTAGTCAAGATATAAAATATTTCCATCATTCTAGAAAGTTTCTTTTTGCCCCCTTTCAATCAATTCTCATTTCCTTCCCTGCCTCCTCTGCCAGAGGCAACCTTTTTATTATAAATTTTCCCTTCTCTAAAACTTTATATAAATCATCATACAGATAGACTTTGTGTCTGTCTTCATTAGATTACTATAATATCTTTGAGACTAACATACACTGTGGCATACAGCTGTGATTTGTTCTTTTTCAGTTATTAAATAATACTTTGTTGTAATAATAAACCACAATTTTAAAAAATCATTGTATACTTCATGAACTTCTAAGTTGTTTCCAGTTTGAAATTTTTAAGAATAAATCTTCTCTGAATATTCTGTACAAGACTCTTGGACAAAATATGCCCTCATTTCTATTGCATAAATAAATAAATGATTCCAGGATAGGTATATGCTTGAAATTATATAAGAAACTGCTAAACTTTTTCAAAAATGATTGTGGTATTTTATATTCCCCAAGAAATGTATGTATGAGAGTTTTTACTGTTGCACATAAAATATTTTGTCTTGTCTGGCTTGCTAATTTTAGTCATTCTAGCAGGTGAGCAGTGATAGTACAGTATGAATTTAATTTGTGTTCTTTTAACATGTAATGATATAAAAATTTTTTTTCATATGCTTGTTGGTATTGAAATTTGCATATATCTTCAGAATTTTTTCCTCCCTCGCTCNATTCCAGCAGGTGAGCAGTGATAGTACAGTATGAATTTAATTTGTGTTCTTTTAACATGTAATGATATAAAAATTTTTTTTCATATGCTTGTTGGTATTGAAATTTGCATATATCTTCAGAATTTTTTCCTCCCTCGCTCCACTGTATTGCTAAAACATTTTAGTATTGAGTTATAGGAGTTCTTGATATAGTCAAGATATAAATTAGATACATACGCATCATCAGTTCAGTACAGTTCAGTCGTGTCAAACTCTTTGTGAACCCATGAATCGCAGCACTCCAGGCCTCCCTGTTCATCACCATCCCTCGGAGTTCACTCAGACTCATGTCCATCNCCTTTCTTTGGAATTGGAATGAAAACTGACCTTTTCCAGTCCTGTGGCCACTTCTGAGTTTTCCAAATTTGCTGGCATATTGAGTGCAGCACTTTCATAGCATCATCTTTCAGGATTTGAAATAGCTCCACTGGAATTCCATCACCTCCACTAGCTTTGTTCGAAGTGATGCTTTCTAATTTGCTTTAGTCAAGTATAATGTGGAATAATCAACTCTTTAACCAGAAAGATGCCTTAATAGGATGATAAGGGAGAATATTAACAGCAACTAATATTAATCTTGCTCTTGGGAGTTATTAAAGTGCTTTCACAAACACCCTCTTAGTGATTTTCACAACATCTCTGTAGGAAGTATGTACTGTAGTCTTTACTATTAGTCTCCTTCTACCCGTGAAGAATCTAAGGCTCTGAGCAATGAGGGATATGATTTAGACCAAGCAGGAAGTAAAAGAGGAAGATTAAGACACAAATCTTCTCAAAACCTACACCTCCCCTGTTTTCACATATTGCCTCTCTGCAGATCCCACAGAGAGAAGCTAAAAATCTCTAGGCTGAGAATAGTTATAGTAGCAACAAATTTAAGCTATACAGAGATTTAAATTTCATAGAGCCCTTCCTCTTAGAAGATCTCTTTTGTTAGCTACACTCACCTAATGAGACTTTATCATTGTGATAATAATGATTGTCTAGTCTGAGACTTCTCTAATTTAGTTCAGTTACTTGCAGAGCCAGATAGCTCTGACAGTAAGGGATTACACTGCTTTATACATCATTTGGACTAATCAGTTAACAATTACCTCCTTTTTACCTTTCTCCTTCTTCTGAAGCTTCATTTGTAAATCTATTTTTTCACTTTAATATAAGGATGAGAGCAACCTTAAACTAAAATAAATGGCAGAGCCAGGTTAGGAACTTATTTGAGGGAATTATATCAGATGTAATTTCAATGTAGATTTTCCTAAAATTAGTTTAAGAAAAAAAAATTTTATTGGTAATGCCATAATGGACTGNATTTGAGGGAATTATATCAGATGTAATTTCAATGTAGATTTTCCTAAAATTAGTTTAAGAAAAAAAAATTTTATTGGTAATGCCATAATGGACTGCATCCCCTTCTCCTCTTGTCTTCAATCTTTCCCAGTATCAGGGTCCTTTCCAAAGAGTCAGCTCTTTGCATCAAGTGGCCAAAGTATTGGAGCTTCAGCTTCAGCATCAGTCCTTCCAGTGAATATTCAGGAATGATTTCCTTTAGGACTGAAAGCATTCACTAGCAGAAAAAAAAAACTTTAAAATAAGGGTCGACTTTGACAAGACTCCAAAGCTCTCTGTCTCCAGGTGAGATGGAAACATTTTTTCAGCTACTCTTTGTGGAAATTGGCTAACAACACTGCCCATGTGTCATTGCTTGGGTTCCTCAGGAAAGTGAGACATATTAAAAGGATTTTAGCTAGTCCTTTATCAGGGAGAAGAACTTTATGTAATGAGAATAAGGGACAATGGACAAGAAGGAGAGAGGGTAGAAAGAAAAGAAGGAGAGGTGATGCAAGGGTATATTATTAAATGGCTCACCACTAAATGTGGCTGATTGGTCCACGCCTAGGGACTATCCTCTGAGAAGCCATTTTTAGTTTAGATATGTAGTTTTACATATCAGAATAGCTGCTTCATGGAAAAAAAGAAGGAAAAGCTTTTTTTCTCATTAAGTAACTCTTTTCCTATTGAACAAGTATTTTCCAAAATTGTCAAACTCCCCACACCTCTGGTGGGCTTAAGGGGAGTACCACAACTTCTTTTTTCCAACATGATAAAAAAAACTTCTAAGATGTGAGGCAAGAAAAGTACAGTGTAGTTATGAGACAAGATACTGTTAAATTTCCCCTGTGTGAAGCTGTAAACCTATACAGTTATGACCATAGCAGGAGAGAGGTGAGGTTAATAGGATACGAAATGGACAATACATTAAATCTGATGGAAACCACCCTGTACATCTCTCAGGTCTCCATACCAAAATCTGGAGCTTTCAATTTTGTGAGAACAGCTTGCCTTTTCTTTTTTTCCAATCTGTCACCAAGTCTCATTCTAGATGTTGGCCGCATAGTGCCACTTAGATGTTAAGATTTATGGCAAGTTAGTTATTGAAATATACTCCAGTCCTTGCTGCAGTACTGAGGCTGTGTTCATCATCATCATCTTTCCCTCCATCTATTCATTATAGTGTTTCCTCATCTTCAGCCAGTATTTTGGCTATTCTGAGTCGCTAATCCTGAAGGTCTAATTTCTTAGTTGTCTTTCCAGGCTGTGGTTGCTGCTGTTGTCTAATAACTACCATTACTAGATAGGAAAGCAATAAAGCAGTTCCAAACATACTCCTCCCTGCCAACACTGTTGTTGTCCAGTTGCTCAGTCACGTCTGACTCTTTGAGACCCCATGGACTGTGGCACTCCTGGCTACGCTGTCCTCACCATCTCTTGGAGCTTGCTCAAACTCATGTCCATTGAGTTGGTAATACAATCCACCCATCTTGTTCTCTGTCATCCCCTTCTCCTCTTGTCTTCAATCTTTCCCAGTATCAGGGTCCTTTCCAAAGAGTCAGCTCTTTGCATCAAGTGGCCAAAGTATTGGAGCTTCAGCTTCAGCATCAGTCCTTCCAGTGAATATTCAGGAATGATTTCCTTTAGGACTGAAAGCATTCACTAGCAGAAAACATCACTTAAAATAATCTGAGCTGCTGCTGCTAAGTCGCTTCAGTTGTGTCCAACTCTGTGTGACCCCATAGATGGCAGCCCACCAGGCTCTGCCGTCCCTGGGATTCTCCAGGCAAGAACACTAGAGTGGGTTGCCATTTCCTTCTCCAATGCATGTGAAAAGTGAAAAGTGTACGTGAAGTCACTCAGTCGTGTCTGACTCTTCGTGACCCCATGGACTGCAGCCCACCAGGCTCCTCCATCCATGAGATTTTCCAGGCAAGATTACTGGAGTGGGCTACCATTGCCTTCTTCAAATATGAGCTGATTGCACCCTTATTACATCAATTATTTACTTTGCCTTTTGATCTATTGACATAAGCAGATGAAAGAAATCAGGTAGTAGATTCAGGTTCACGTTCATGAGAAACCTTACTGTGGCTCTAAGTAAAAGTGTTTTCTTTTGGGGCAACTGGGAACTCTAATTGTGTGATGCCTAACAGTACAGTGATGAGCGGGACCAGTTATACAACTGGGACACAGAAAGAAATGGTGAGAGTTGAGGATCTTATTTTCTTCCCTTGATTCCAAGATATACACATATCTTGATTCTTGGAACACAATACATCAAATTCTCCTCTGAAAGGGGAAAAAAAAAAAAAAAAGACTGCGTTCTTTTAACTTCCAATTATATGTATTTTTGTAGTTTCTTACCTTTTATTTTGCACCGGTAATCCAAATAAATCCAGATTGTTTGTTTTACAATAGGGAAAGGAGCATGATATAAGTCTAGTGTGTGTGTGTATGGGTGTGTGATGTTCACTCACCTATTTTTCTGTTTATTAAGTGTTTTGCCAAGGGAAGTATAATATTCTTTAAATGTTGGATATCCGGTTCTTCCTACCATCATATGCCAACCTAAAATGTCCTGTCCTTTTGCTTTAGTTTTCTTTCCATATCCACACCTCCATAGCATGCAGACGAGATGTCACAGTCTAAACTTACAACCCACCCTTGCTATTTAAGGAATTCCCCACACACATCTGTTCATTTAGCTTAAGACTGGCTGTAGGGTTTTTTGTTGGTGTGTGCTGTGTGGGTTTCCCAACTGGAGTCCTAATTTGCAACACCTACGACTTGCTCAGCTCATTCTAATGCTAGGATGGTTTCCTTCTGTGAATAAATGTCAGTGAGGTGCTCTAGCAAAGCTACTGCCCTCATGAGCCTATGAAGTTACTCCAGGAATAGACTCCCTATTTCTATATGCAAGTGAACATTTAGAACAGGTATATTAGCTAAGCCAGCTTTAGAAGATTAAAAGAAATGACTCTTAAAGCTGAAGGCAGAAGGACATTCATTGCCATACATTATAATGTTTCATTCAAACAAATTATATACAAACATTTGTTGAGTGTCTACTATATGTCAGGCACTGGATATTTCATATTCTACACATATTCATGAGTTTTACCATGAGCCAAGAGGCATGTTAAGAATAAGCCCCAAATATACAAATAAAAGTGAACAAATAAAATAGTAAGGATGATAAAACAAGTCAAATAATCATGATAACTAAAAATAGAGTAAGGAGTGGTGATTTTAACAAAATGGCAGAGGGGGTGATTACCAACTTTCATCCGTTCACACACAAAAATCAATTAGATAGCTAAACACATGAAAATAGTCTTGGAAAGACACAAAAGTCTCAATAAGAACATACCACAACTCAGTGGGGCAGAAAATAGAATAACCACACAGAAGGGATCACTGAGGAGATCAGCAGAGTTAAGCCATGTGAAGACAATGATAGAGCAGCTGTAGAGGGGGCCATAGTGGAGTGGAAGCTATCAGTATCAGCTCTACAGCGGGTGCCACTGTGGCCCCCTGCTCTATAGAAAACCCCAGCAGTCTCTTCCATAGAGGACCTCAACAACTGCTCTGACATCTAAGGACTCCCTACAGCCTTCTCCATGGAGGACTCAGTAGAGTTTGTTGGCACAGACTTTAGTGACTTGCTCCATGGAGAAGAGTGGCAGCTTTCACCACTGGATCAAAATGGAAGCAGTGACAGATTTTATTTTCTTGGGCTCCAAATTCACTGTAAACAGTGACTACAGCCATGAAATTAAAATGTGCTTTCTCCTTGGAAGGAGACATATGACAAACCAACACAGCATATTAAAAAGCAGAGACATCACTTGGTTAACAAAGATCTGTATAGTCAAAGCTATGGTTTTACCAGTAGTCATGTATGGATGGGAGTGTTGGACTATAAAGAAGACTGAAGGCTGAAGAATTGATGTTTCCAGACTACATTTCTGGAGAAGACTTTTGAGAGTCCCTTGGACAGCAAGGAGACCAAACCAGTCAATCCTAAAGGAAATCAACCCTGATATTCATTGGAAGGACTGACTGATCCTGAAGCTGAAGCT
>SJYW01000307.1:0-20255 GCA_006410735.1 Raphicerus campestris | reverse complement strand
GTCCATTGAGTTGGTAATACAATCCACCCATCTTGTTCTCTGTCATCCCCTTCTCCTCTTGTCTTCAATCTTTCCCAGTATCAGGGTCCTTTCCAAAGAGTCAGCTCTTTGCATCAAGTGGCCAAAGTATTGGAGCTTCAGCTTCAGCATCAGTCCTTCCAGTGAATATTCAGGAATGATTTCCTTTAGGACTGAAAGCATTCACTAGCAGAAAACATCACTTAAAATAATCTGAGCTGCTGCTGCTAAGTCGCTTCAGTTGTGTCCAACTCTGTGTGACCCCATAGATGGCAGCCCACCAGGCTCTGCCGTCCCTGGGATTCTCCAGGCAAGAACACTAGAGTGGGTTGCCATTTCCTTCTCCAATGCATGTGAAAAGTGAAAAGTGTACGTGAAGTCACTCAGTCGTGTCTGACTCTTCGTGACCCCATGGACTGCAGCCCACCAGGCTCCTCCATCCATGAGATTTTCCAGGCAAGATTACTGGAGTGGGTTACCATTGCCTTCTTCAAATATGAGCTGATTGCACCCTTATTACATCAATTATTTACTTTGCCTTTTGATCTATTGACATAAGCAGATGAAAGAAATCAGGTAGTAGATTCAGGTTCACGTTCATGAGAAACCTTACTGTGGCTCTAAGTAAAAGTGTTTTCTTTTGGGGCAACTGGGAACTCTAATTGTGTGATGCCTAACAGTACAGTGATGAGCGGGACCAGTTATACAACTGGGACACAGAAAGAAATGGTGAGAGTTGAGGATCTTATTTTCTTCCCTTGATTCCAAGATATACACATATCTTGATTCTTGGAACACAATACATCAAATTCTCCTCTGAAAGGGGAAAAAAAAAAAAAAAAGACTGCGTTCTTTTAACTTCCAATTATATGTATTTTTGTAGTTTCTTACCTTTTATTTTGCACCGGTAATCCAAATAAATCCAGATTGTTTGTTTTACAATAGGGAAAGGAGCATGATATAAGTCTAGTGTGTGTGTGTATGGGTGTGTGATGTTCACTCACCTATTTTTCTGTTTATTAAGTGTTTTGCCAAGGGAAGTATAATATTCTTTAAATGTTGGATATCCGGTTCTTCCTACCATCATATGCCAACCTAAAATGTCCTGTCCTTTTGCTTTAGTTTTCTTTCCATATCCACACCTCCATAGCATGCAGACGAGATGTCACAGTCTAAACTTACAACCCACCCTTGCTATTTAAGGAATTCCCCACACACATCTGTTCATTTAGCTTAAGACTGGCTGCAGGGTTTTTTGTTGGTGTGTGCTGTGTGGGTTTCCCAACTGGAGTCCTAATTTGCAACACCTACGACTTGCTCAGCTCATTCTAATGCTAGGATGGTTTCCTTCTGTGAATAAATGTCAGTGAGGTGCTCTAGCAAAGCTACTGCCCTCATGAGCCTATGAAGTTACTCCAGGAATAGACTCCCTATTTCTATATGCAAGTGAACATTTAGAACAGGTATATTAGCTAAGCCAGCTTTAGAAGATTAAAAGAAATGACTCTTAAAGCTGAAGGCAGAAGGACATTCTTTGCCATACATTATAATGTTTCATTCAAACAAATTATATACAAACATTTGTTGAGTGTCTACTATATGTCAGGCACTGGATATTTCATATTCTACACATATTCATGAGTTTTACCATGAGCCAAGAGGCATGTTAAGAATAAGCCCCAAATATACAAATAAAAGTGAACAAATAAAATAGTAAGGATGATAAAACAAGTCAAATAATCATGATAACTAAAAATAGAGTAAGGAGTGGTGATTTTAACAAAATGGCAGAGGGGGTGATTACCAACTTTCATCCGTTCACACACAAAAATCAACTAGATAGCTAAACACATGAAAATAGTCTTGGAAAGACACAAAAGTCTCAATAAGAACATACCACAACTCAGTGGGGCAGAAAATAGAATAACCACACAGAAGGGATCACTGGGGAGATCAGCAGAGTTAAGCCATGTGAAGACAATGATAGAGCAGCTGTAGAGGGGGCCATAGTGGAGTGGAAGCTATCAGTATCAGCTCTACAGCAGGTGGCCCCCTGCTCTATAGAAAACCCCAGCAGTCTCTTCCATAGAGGACCTCAACAACTGCTCTGACATCTAAGGACTCCCTACAGCCTTCTCCATGGAGGACTCAGTAGAGTTTGTTGGCACAGACTTTAGTGACTTGCTCCATGGAGAAGAGTGGCAGCTTTCACCACTGGATCAAAATGGAAGCAGTGACAGATTTTATTTTCTTGGGCTCCAAATTCACTGTAAACAGTGACTACAGCCATGAAATTAAAATGTGCTTTCTCCTTGGAAGGAGACATATGACAAACCAACACAGCATATTAAAAAGCAGAGACATCACTTGGTTAACAAAGATCTGTATAGTCAAAGCTATGGTTTTACCAGTAGTCATGTATGGATGGGAGTGTTGGACTATAAAGAAGACTGAAGGCTGAAGAATTGATGTTTCCAGACTACATTTCTGGAGAAGACTTTTGAGAGTCCCTTGGACAGCAAGGAGACCAAGCCAGTCAATCCTAAAGGAAATCAACCCTGATATTCATTGGAAGGACTGACTGATCCTGAAGCTGAAGCTTCAATACTTTGGCCACATGATAAAAAGAGGGGACTCACTGGAAAAGACCCTGATGTTGGGAAAGATTGTAGGCAAAAGGTGAATGGGGTGGCAGAGGATGAGATGGTTAGATAGCATCACAGACTCAGTGGATGTGGGTTTGAACAAACTCTGGGAGGACAGAGGAACCTGGCATGCTGCAGACCATGAGGTTGCAAAGAGTCAGATGATACTTAGTGACATAACAACATCACTGCCTAAAACACCCTGAGAAAGGATAATTCTACAACCCCCAAGAAGAAGCCACTGTACCCCACCATGATGTTGAGTTGCCTTCAACCCCAAACCCAACACATCCTGGACTCTGTGTACACTCACGTTCCAGATCCTGGCTCCAGAACCACAGTTGCTCTCACATGCCTGTGTGCCAGACCCTGATTTCAACTTCAGACACTGGGGCCACCACTATAGCAGAAGTTCCCATGTTTCAGCACCTGGAGCTCTGGTAGCTCCACACATGCCCACTNATGCACTTTAGCTATCCAGGGCCAGGATCCTATATTTTCATATCTGGAGTTTCCTCAGGGTTCACCATTGGGAGTGTCTGCAGTCTGATGGCTGCTAGATGGCATGTATTCTTATCTTCCTGAGTTCCCTCAGGGCTCACCTGGGCAGTGGCTGCAACTGCTGAAGACTGGGACATCCTCTGTTTACTGATATGGCAGGCAATATGATATTTCTCATCTGAGTAGGCTCTTTGAAGCCATAATCTCATATTCTGTTTTGAAATCACTGCAATATGATTTTTAAATCACTTCAATTTTCGGTATTCGTTAGTCTAAGATTGGCGTCTATCTGGTCAGGCTTATAGTATATATCATAACCCATCGAATGCCAAATTTCCCAGTCTCCTGGGATCCTTTTTGTGTAATGGTATACCTAGGCTCTCTATTCTCCAGTTTTTTCTACTGAAATCCTGCATATGGCCTGCTTCAATTTTCTTAAGTAGAAATTATACGAGGAAATAAGCCTCAGATTGTTCCCAGGACTTGGGCCTAGACTTTTCCTCTGATCCTGGATACTAGGCTGGGCTAAAAAGCCCTTCCAGTTTTTCTTCTAGGGAACCAGTCTCAGTCATTAACTAGAATGGTCATTTGAATGACTGGACTGGTCCTAGCTCTCAGGCAGGGAAACTTTAGACTAAAATCTTTGACAAAGAAGTTACCTCTCTTAGTCATGTTTTTTGTTTGCTTTGTCTTAACAAGAAAGAAAACCTTAATTTAATTTTTGACACATGCACTGGAGAAGGAAATGGCAGCCCATTCCAGTGTTCTTGCCTAGAGAATCCCAGGGACGGGGGAGCCTGGTGGGTGGCCGTCTATGGGGTCACACAGAGTCGGACACGACTGAAGTGATTTAGCAGCAGTATGTATGTGTATGTCAAATTATAGCATTCTCAAGTTGTAAGAATGCTACAGTGATGCCAAGCAAACTGAAACATTAGAGTTTGGAGCAGAGAGAGGTTTATTGCAAGGCCATGCAAAGAGAGGAGGTGGCTCATGCTCTAAAAACCTCCTGGAGATTCCCAAATGGTTTTGGCGAAGCACTTTTAAAAGCCAGGTGATCTCCAAAATATACAGGCAGCTCATGCAGCTCAATACCAGAAAGATAAATGACCCAATCAAAAAATGGGCCAAAGAGCTAAACAGACAGTTCTCCAAAGAAGACATACAGATGGCTAACAAACACATGAAAAGATGCTCAACATCACTCATTATCAGAAAAATGCAAATTAAAACCACAATGAGGTACCATCTCACACCAGTCAGAATGGCTGCTATCAAAAAGTCTATAAACAATACATGCTGGAGAGGGTGTGGAAAAAAGGGAACCCTCTTAAACTGTTGGTGAGAATGTAAACTAGTATAGCCACTATGGAGAACAGTGTGGAGATTCCTTTAAAAACTGAAAATAGAACTGCCTTATGACCCAGCAATCCCACTGCTGGGCATACACACGGAGTAAACCAGAATTGAAAGAGACACGTGTGCCCCAATGTCCATCACAGCACTGTTTACAATAGCCAGGACATAGAAGCAACTTAGATATCCATCGGCAGGCAAATGGATAAGAAAACTGTGGTACATATATACAATGGAATATTACTCAGCTATTAAAAAGAATGCCTTTGAATCAGTTCTAATGAGGTGGATGAAACTGGAGCCTATCGTACAGAGTGAAGTAAGTCAGAAAGAAAAACACCAATATAGTATATTAATGCATATATATGGAATTTAGAAAGATGGTAATGATGACTCCATATGTGAGACAGCAGAAGAGACATAGATATAAAGAACTGACTTTGGGACTCAGTGGGAAAAGGTGAGGGTGGGATGATTTGAGAGAATAGCATTGAAACATGTATATTACCATATGTGAAATAGATGACCAGTCCAAGTTTGATGCATGAAACAGGGCATTCAAAGCTGGTGCACTGGGACAACCCAGAGGGATGGGATGTGGAGGGAGTTGGGAAGAGGGTTCAAGATGGGGTACACATGTATATCCACTGTTGATTCATGTCAGTGTATGGCAAAACCACTACAATATTGTAAAGTAATTAGTCTCCAATTAAATAAATAAATAAATAAAAGCCAGGTGAGAGAAGCGCTCTCAGGATCAGATCAGGCACGATTCTCGTGCACAATTCTCTGATGAGCTGATGATGAAGGAGCAGGGTGATGTCACAAGGGTCAACTTTATCAATCCTTTGGCTCCAGGAGACCTAGGGCTGGCTGAGTTCTCATAAAGTAGTTAGTATCTTCCATTTGGTGAGGGGTTTTCACATATGAAAAACAATTTAGGAAAGTTGCATCAAATAGCATTATCTAAGTACTTCAGAGAGGAGGTAAAGCAGAGGATGGGGGAAGGTCCCATGGGGTCCTTCTTTGTTACAAAAGGATTTGGGGAAAATTGAGGAATCCCTCAAATCTGGCAGGTTGCCATCTCTACTGATATGAATTTGCTAAAATTATCAAAGAAAACAGCCAAAATGAAGAATTCAGAACAGGAAAATCACATCATACGCATGATCTATTTCTTTTTTGATAAAGGTTGTGTGGAAAACATCTCTAAAAGTTTAATCTAGCTCCACCTGGTGGTGGATACTGAAACATATGACCATCCAGTAGTTACAGTAACTTTTTTTTTTTTTTTTTAATTTCACAGAACTGTGGACCTCCTTGGAGAAGGAAATGACAACCCACTCCAGTACTCTTGCCTGGCGAATTCCATGGACAGAAGAACCTGGTGGACTACAGTCCATGAGATCGCGAAGAGTCGGACCCGACTGTGCGACTATGTTCAGTTCAGTGGACCTCTTTAGGGCTTCCTAGGTGGCTTAGTAGTAAAAAAAATTTGCCTGCCAATGCGTGACGCTGCTGCTGCTGCTACTGCTGCTGCTGCTGCTGCTGTCACTTCAGTCGTGTCGAACTCCGTGTGACCCCATAGACGGCAACCCACCAGGCTCCCCCGTCCCTGGGATTCTCCAGGCAAGAACACTAGAGTGGGTTGCCATTTCCTTCTAAAATGTATGAAAGTGAAAAGAGAAAGGGAAGTCGCTCAGTTGCGTCCGACCCTTCTCGACCCCATGGATTGCAGCCTTCCAGGCTCCTTCTTCCATGGGATTTTCCAGGCAACTTGCCTGCCAAGGCGGGAGACTTATATAAGAGACGTGGTTCCATCTCTGGGTTGGGAAGATCCCCCGGAGGAGGAAGTGGCAAACTACTTCAGTATTCTTACCTGGGAAATTCCATGGACAAAGGAGCCTGGCAGGCTACAGTTCAGGGGGTCGCAAAGAGTCAGACATGACTGAGCACATACACACACACACACACACACACACACACACACACACACACACAGGACCTCTTTGCATGTACTAAAGAAAAAACAGTTCTGAGATTGAACTGTAGTTCTTTTCCAATTGGATACTCCTAGCAAAATAGCAGATAATGTGGGTGCTCAGTGTCAAAGTAAAATCTATTACAACAGAATTTTTCAAGAATAATTTTCAGGTCATTCTTGCTATAAAAACAAAAAAGTAAAATTGATGCATTAACAGAAGTTATCACTACAGAAATAATTAAAAGCCATAAATGTTATTCACTAGTGAATTTTCATGAGATAAATTTTGAAATACTTTATATGAGTTTTTTTCTATAAGTAAAGATGATGACATACAAAATTTTAAAGGGAATAACTTGATAATATTTGTTTATAATTGATAAATCAGGCCGCAGTGTGGAAAATGTGGACAAGGAGGGATGGAAGTAAGGAGGTGTAGGCGATTAGATGGCAGGAGGGATCTGTGACCAATGTATTATAGTAAAAGATTATAAGGAAACAACCTGAACTAGGGCTGAAGCAGTAAAGATGGTGAGAGTTCAGTTTCTAGTGACATTTCTGAATTAGAATGGACGAGGTTTGATCATTGAGTTAACTGTAACTGACAAACTCAACTGGAAATAGTTGAGTTTGCTAGCTTTTAGGTCCTTAGATTCAAGGAATTTTCCATTAAAGTTCAAACTAGCCACTACCTTCCTGAAGTTGCACATTTCTTCCTTGAAATCATCTTGGCAGTCATATCTTACCTGGATCAGAAAGAAAGAAGGTAAGCTTTATAGATGAGTCTGCCTGATGATTTACCCTGAGAAACCAGGACATTTAGAGTGACTAAAACTAAATTTTAGGACAAGCTATAAAACCAAGGCTGGTACCTGGTGTGAAAAGAGATGAGCAGCCAAATCTACTCTGCTTCACTCACTTAATATATCTACTTCACTCACTAATGATATCATTTATAGCATAATAGTTTCTATAGCATCTTCTGTACTAGACATTATGCAAGACACCTCAGAGTTAAGTAAAAATAAGAGGGAATCTTTGCTATCAATCCTTTTATTGATAGTATCTGCTGTTGAAACAAGCAGCTAAGAAGGTGATTCTGAGACAGCATGATAAGTATAATTTTTACAAAATGGAAGAAAGAAGTTATGCATGGTGTCATGAGAGGACAAAAAAAGAGGCAAACATAAATTTGGAAAGTTCAGGAAGCCTCCACACATGGTTATATCTAAAGTAAAATTTTGAGAAAAGTAAGCAACTCTGATGAAATAATAAATGAGGTTTCTTCTAGGCAACAAAGAAGCCAGTGAAAAGGCCTAGAGTGTTATAAGTAGCTTAGTATGCCTGAAACATTAAAAAAAAAAAAAAAAAAGAAAGAAAGAAAGAAGAAAAAGTCAATTTGAAGAAAAGATCATGGTAAGAGAAAATTTTCAGAAATAACCAGAGAATAGATCGTGCCTAATATGGATTTATTCAAAGTTCATAAAGGAGAAAATTTATTCTTCCACTCTTAATTTTTATCTTATTGTTAAGGGTTAAGACATGGGTCTCAGCATTTAAATAATAACCTTATGTTATCACTGGCTTATGTGGGTCAATTTTCACCTTTTAGTGTTTCCTCAAACCAAAAGCTTTGACAATTTGTCCCTTATAAAAGAAAACATTTTGCTACAACAGGATTATCCTGTGCTTCAGCCATATATAAGGCCCCATTATGCATTGCAGGTCCAGCCAGAAAAGAGTATCAGAGCACAGTATTTTCTTTCTGAGATGTGACTAATCCACAGTTTTCTCAATTCCAACTAGAATTTTTTTTTCTGTAAATTATTTTTAAATATTTTTCCATACTAGGGACTGACTTTCAAAATGCAGCTTCCCACCTCCAGCTTGCCTGGGAAGGTTCTGCAAACTCTTCTATCAGACCTAAAAAAAGAAATAGATTACAATATCATATATAGGCTGGGGTGCAAGCAACAGAGAAAGCTTGGACTAGGTCACCAGCATTCATAAGAAATAATGATACTGAGTCAGACACAACTGAATGACCGAACTGACTGAATGAGACTATACAAAGGGATTAGAAAGGTAAGATTATTTATATCTCTCTAGGGAAAGAGAATAAAGTGTCTGTATCTCCTATCCTTCTTGATATACTTTCCCAGAGGGATGAGAAACATGAAAAAGTTCGCAGAGATCCACTTCCTCAGCCAAGAAAAGGTTTTCTAGCCATGATGCAAATTTAGGGGGAGCCATGTTGGAAAAACAGACTGGTTCCAAATTGGGAAAGGAGTACATCAAAGGCTCTATATCGTCACCCTCCTTCTTTAACTCATACGCAGAGCGCATCATGTGAAATGCCGGGCTGGATGAAGCACAAGCTGGAATCAGGATTACTGGGAGAAATATCAATAACCTCAGATATGCAGATATGCCGTAAGATAACCCTTAAGGCAGAAAGTGAAGAAGAACTAAAGAGCCTCTTGATGAAAGAGAAAGAGGAGAGTGAAAAAGTTGGCTTAAAACTTAACATTCAGCAAACTAAGATTATGGCATGTGGGCCCATCATTCATGGCAAATAGATGGGGAAACAGTGGAAACAGTGTCAGACTTTATTTTTGGGTGCTCCAAAATCACTGCAGATGGTGATTGCAGCCATGAAATTAAAAGACACTTGTTCCTTGGAAGAAAAACTATTACCAGCCTAGAGAGAATATTAAGAAGCAGAGACATTAGTTTGCTGACAAAGGTCTGTCTAGTCAAAGCTATGGTTTTTCCAGTAGTCATGTATGGATGTGAGAGTTGGACTGTGAAGAAAGCTGAGCACCAAAGGACTGATTCTTTTGAACTGTAGTGTTAAAGAAGACTCCTTAGAGTCTCATGGACTTCAAGGAGATGGACTACAGCTAGTCCATCCTAAAGCAAATCAGTCCTGAATATTCACTGGAAGGGATGATGCTGAAGCTGAAACTCCAATACTTTGGCACTAATTCATTGGAAAAGACCCTGGTTCTGGGAAAGATTGAAGGCAGGAGGAGAAGAGGACAACAGAAGAAGAGATGACTGGATGGCCTCACTGACTCAATGGACATGAGTTTGTGTGGGCTCCAGGAGTTAGTGATGGACAGGGAGGCCTGGCGTGCTGCTGTCCATGGGGTCACGGGCAGTCGGACCTGACTAAATGACTGAGCTGAACTGAACTGAACTGATGTCAAGTGGTGTGAATCTGTAAGTATGTATTTAGGGGAGTTAGGTACTTGAAATACAGATTCTTGACCATGCTAAGAAGTCCAAAGTAAGCTAACATGTTCAGACTATTTTCAGGTTGCATTGAGGAAACATCACACTGGTTTAAGTGGAAAAATAGCATGAACATATTTATATTGTGTAAATATCAGTCGAGCTTCCATGTATAGAACAGTCTGGAAAAGCATATCAAAAGGAAGAAGTTCTGTTAGAAATGTGTATAATCATTGAGACATGAGCTGGTGACTGAGCTAGCCTGGTGAGACTGTGTATGTTGAGGTGTGACTGGACTCAAGAGATAGATGTTAAGGATGTACAAGCAAAAAAAATTTGGAAATAGATCAGAGATATCTATGGTGATGGACAACAGTTTAGGGAAGATTTCCTTCCTCAAAACCCATTGGGAACACATATTACTGCTTTCCTGAGGATTTTTTTCCTTGACAATGGAAACATACTGGTTCTACACTCAAAAGGAAACTGGACGTATCACAGTCTTGCCCCAGACACAACCTCAATTGCCCCCAACCCATGATATATGAGGAGCTGACATATGAATATTCCAGCTTCCTCTTCCTCAGAAATAGACCTATAAATTTTGTTCTACTAGAGTTTTCAGAGAAGGCAATGGCACCCCACTCCAGTACTCCTGCCTGGAAAATCCCATGGACGAAGGAACTTGGTAGGCTGTAGTCCATGGGGTCGCTAAGAGTCGGACACGACTAAGCGACTTCCCTTTCACTTTTCACTTTCATGCATTGGAGAAAGAAATGGCAACCCACTCCAGTGTTCTTGCCTGGAGAATCCCAGGGACAGGGGAGCCTGGTGGGCTGCCGTCTATGGGGTCGCACAGAGTCAGACACAACTGAAGCAACTTAGCAGTAGCAGCAGAGTTTTAAAGTTTCTGGGAGAGATTTAGCTTCAGTTGACTAATGGTAAGTGGCTTTATAATGCACTTTTCTTTGGCAGCCTTCCATTTCATTTTTTTATTTCCCCATGTCTCTGTGTTTCCTAGGATCATTTGAATATTTGCCTCACTGTTTTGAGGGAAACAAAGGGCAGCTTCCCTGGAAAGTGATTTATGTTGGGATGGGAATGAAGAGTACAAATTTTGGAAAAGGTGAGTCTAAGATATTCTACTCCAATTATGTTTCAGTTTAATCTAGCTCTTAGGGCCTTCCTGGGGTTATACTGGACTTCTCTGATAGCTCAGTTGGGGTTATAACATAAGCCTGCATGTATTTCTGAGGCTTTGGTTTAAGGACTGGTTATCTTTTCTTCATGAATTGCTCCTTTTAGAAAAGTAATTTGTTCACTCATTTAATGCTAGACCACCTGGCTCTGAATTATGCCAAACTTTCTGGATGACATTTAATTGTATTGTACATACTGAACTGAGGAATATTTTCTTTAGTGAATGGAAGTTAAACTAGATGCATTGTGTTGATGATTTTGCAGTGTATAGATATGTNCTCATTTAATGCTAGACCACCTGGCTCTGAATTATGCCAAACTTTCTGGATGACATTTAATTGTATTGTACATACTGAATTGAGGAATATTTTCTTTAGTGAATGGAAGTTAAACTAGATGCATTGTGGTGATGATTTTGCAGTGTATAGATATGTTGAATTACTATGTTGTACACCTGAAAGTAATATAATGTTATGTGTCAATTCAGTCTCAAAAAAATGGAAACATCTATAAGATTATTTCATTATTGTTTTTATATAAAAATATGGACATGTTATATATACATCTCTTTTTCTTTCATATTTTACTTAATTTTTTACATCAAGTGGCTCTAATTCACCCTTTCTAATGGCTATGTAATATTCCACAACATAGATGCAGTCATGATTGATTTACCTCTTGCCTTATTAAGGAACATTTACTTTGCTTTTCAGTTTTGTCTTGTTTTGTTTAAACACTGTGACTTATGCTACAATACATATTATTGTAGATACTCCCCAATATTTTTGATATCTCCTTTAGTTTTTTATTTTATTTACATAGGAAAAATATGTTGCAGTATACTGAATTGTGTATCCCATAATTAACATATTGAAGACTTAACCTCCAATGTGGCTGTATTTGGAGCAAAGATCTTTAGGCAGGTAATTATGGCTAAATGAGGTTATATGGTAGGACCTAATCTCAGAGGACCAGTGTTCTTATAAGAAGAGGGAGAGCTTCACTAGATATTTCTGTCTTTCTCTCCACATGCTCATAGAAGAAAGGCCACGTGAGTATAGATTGAGAAAATGGAATTTGTGAGCCAGGAAGAGAGCTCTCACAGGAAACTGAAACCATCAGCACCTTAATCTGCTACTTCTAAACTCAAAACTGTGAGAAAATAATTTTCTGTTATCTAAGCCACCCAGTCTATTGTATTTTGTTATGGCAGCCTGAGCTGACTAATATATATAGGTTCAGTTCAGTTGCTCAGTTGTGTCGACTTTTTGCGACCCCATGAATTGGACCACACCAGGCCTCCCTGTCCATCACCAACTCCTGGAGTTCAATCAAACTCACGTCCATCGAGTTGGTGATGCCATCCAGCCATCTCATCCTCAGTTGTCCCCNAAACTGTGAGAAAATAATTTTCTGTTATCTAAGCCACCCAGTCTATGGTATTTTGTTATGGCAGCCTGAGCTGACTAATATATATAGGTTCAGTTCAGTTGCTCAGTTGTGTCGAGTTTTTGCGACCCCATGAATTGGACCACACCAGGCCTCCCTGTCCACCACCAACTCCTGGAGTTCAATCAAACTCACGTCCATCGAGTTGGTGATGCCATCCAGCCATCTCATCCTCAGTTGTCCCCTTCTCCTTCTGCCCCCAATTCCTTCCAGCATCAGAGTCTTTTAAATGAGTGAACTCTTCGCATGAGGTGTCCAAAGTACTGGAGTTTCAGCTTCAGCATCATTCCTTCCAAAGAACACCAAGGACTGATCTCCTTCAGAATGGACTGGTTGGATCTCCTTGCAGTCCAAGGGACTCTCAAGAGTCTTCTCCAACACCACAATTCAGAAGCATCAATTCTTTGGCGCTCAGCATTCTTCACAGTCCAACTCTCACATCCATACATGATTATTGGTAAAACCATAGCTTTAACTAGATGGACCTCAGTCATCAAAGTAATGTCTCTGCTTTTGAATATGCTGTCTAGGTTGGTCATAACTTTCCTTCCAAGGAGTAAACATCTTTTAATTTCATGGCTGCAGTCACCATCTGCTGTGATTTTATAGATACATTAAATGTTTTTAAATGTCCTTACAACTTTTCTGCTCTATTGACTATACCAAAGCCTTTGACTGTATGGATCACCACAAACTGTGGAAAATTCTGAAAGAGATGGGAATACCAGACCACCTGACCTGTCTTTTGAGAAATCTGTATGCAGTCAGGAAGAAACTGTTAGAACTGGACATGAAACAACAGACTGGTTCCAAACAGGAAAATGAGTGCGTCAAGGCTGTATATCGTCATCCTGCTTATTTAACTTATATGCAGAGTATGTCATGTGAAATGCCAGGATGGGTGAAGCACAAGCTGGAATCAAAATTGCCAGGTGAAATATCCATAACCTCAGATATGCAGATGACACCACCCTTATGGCAGAAAGTGAAGAGGAAATGAAGAGCCTCTTGAAAGTGAAAGAGGAGAGTGAAAAGTTTGGCTTAAAGCTCACATTCAGTAAACTNGATGAAGCACAAGCTGGAATCAAGATTGCCAGGTGAAATATCCATAACCTCAGATATGCAGATGACACCACCCTTATGGCAGAAAGTGAAGAGGAAATGAAGAGCCTCTTGAAAGTGAAAGAGGAGAGTGAAAAGTTTGGCTTAAAGCTCACATTCAGTAAACTAAGATAATGGCATCCGGTCCCATCACTTCATGGCAAATAAATGAGGAAACAATGTCAGACTTTATTTTTGGGGGGCTCCAAAATCACTGCAGATGGTGACTGCAACCATGAAACTAAAAGACACTAACTCTTTGCAAGAAAAGTTATGACCAACCTAGACAGCATATTAAAAAACAAAGACATTACTTTGCCAACAAAGATCCATCTAGTTAAGCTGTTGTTTTCCAGTAGTCATGTATGGATGTGAGAGCTGGACCATAAAGAAGGCTGAACACTGAAGAAGTGATGCTTTTGAACTGTGGTGCTGGAGAAGACTCTTGAGAGTCCCTTGGACTGCAAGGAGTTCCAACCAATCAATCCTAAAGGAAATCAGTCCTGAATATTCATTGGAAAGACTGATGCTGAAGGTGAAACTCTGACACTTTGGCCACCTGATGTGAAGAACTGACTTATTTGAAAAGACCCAGATGCTGGGACAGATTGAAGGCAGGAGGAGAAAGGGATGATAGGATGAGATGGTTGGATGGCATCTCCAGCTCAATGGACATGAGTTTGAGTAAACTTCGGAAGTTGGTGATGGACAGGACGGCCTGGTGTGCTGCAGTCCATAGGGTCACAAAGGGTCGGACGTGGCTGAGAGATTGAACTGAACTGACGACTTATTTCCAAACGTCTATATTATCTTTCCATTTAAAAAAATCTTTTTTCCATAATGTTCTTTATAAACAACATGGATTCTATCTTCTACTTTGATCAAGTTCCTTCACTTTCTTCCCATTTTCTCAAATATAAATGGAGAATGATATTAATACTTGTTTCCTCATAAGATTGTTGTAGAGATTAAACATGTAAATATACATGCATTTTGCATATATATATTTAGTTTGACAATATACATATATAAAATCTGACAATATACATATATTCTTTGAGTATTGTTATATATTTTCTCTTATTCCGTCTTGTCTTTTAAACTCAACTGAACTTTCTTGTTGCTCTCTTTCTATTCTTTCTTTCTTTTAGGTCCACTCCTCTCTCTCTAATTCCCTCTTGCCACAGAGCTTCACAGGCTCATCTTCATCTTTCCTCATAAAGAGTAGTCAAACAGACCGTCTATTGAGATTCCCACCAGATCAATTGACAATTGATTCCATTTGGTCTCTAGGCAACATATTTTAGGAAAAGAATGTGAATACTGCATTTGCATTTATTTTCCAGGAATAAAAATTTCTTCAAATAATCTTTCTCTTTGTTCTAGGATCCATCCAAGCTTAAAATAGCATTTGCACTGTCTGCCTTCACTTGCCTGATATGCCATAAATTCTAAGCATATATATATATATATGTGTGTGTGTGTATCAAGATCACATTGAAATATTAAATAAGATACAGATTTATGTGTTTAGAAATAATGTCAAGAAAGAAAGAATGTTTAGAAAGAATATCAAGAAAAATAAGTTGCCAGAAGAACCAAATTAAAAAGTATGAAAGAAAAAAAAAATTATTTGTACAAGCTAATGCCCTGGCAATGATTTCTTGGTACCAGTTAGCTCTTCTTATTCTTATGGTTCATTGGTAAATTGGGACATTATTTTCAGGACTCTTTTTCCACAGTGACCACTGGAGGGCATTGCCAGTCAGCATTGAGGGCAGTAAACAACACCACCCCTTACCTTGGGGAAACTTAAGGAACAAAGGTGAGATGTGGCAATAAGGTCAGATAGCACCACGGCAAACTAAGCTAGGATTAAGTGCCTCAAGGCAAGATTTTGCTGGAATTGAGACTAAAGTTTAAAAAAGAGCAGTTAAAATACAGTGGGTGTTCACCTTAGATTTTCTTCTTGGTGGGCTCACTATTAATACTGATACTGTAATTGACTATGGTATTATGGCTGCATGTGATGTATCATCATATCATCAGTATGTTACCTAAAAGGTTGATATAGATTTAATTTCTAAAAATTAAAACTTAGTTTAATAATGATAGGTGATTTCACCAGTAGAAGATGGCATAAGCAAGTCTTTCCAAAATGGGAACTGTTTCTTTAGGAAAGCAAAATGTTATTTGTAATATCTGAACACACCTGTGAATTCCTTACAATGTTGATTTAAAAACTGACACTTTGTTACATTACCTGAAACTTGATTCTGTAGAACGACATACTGCCCAATTAGACCACTGGCAAAACATAAATTAGAGTTCCAGATCTCCAAGCTATCATTTAGCACATCTACAGCTTCTGCTCTCGGGCCCCTGGTGCTTCCTCTGAGCACCTTGAAGCTGTGCCTCTGTAAAAGTCTGCA
This sequence comes from Raphicerus campestris, assembly GCA_006410735.1. NCBI lineage: Eukaryota > Metazoa > Chordata > Mammalia > Artiodactyla > Bovidae > Raphicerus > Raphicerus campestris. The sequence continues at coordinate 4,332 of SJYW01000307.1, read as the reverse complement.
CCCTGCTTGCTTTCCATTCTACCTGTTCATTGTATACATTGAAGGGCATCAAGGAGATACTCTAACCTCATGTTTCTGGAAAATATTTTCCCCTGACTGTCAGCACTCTGCTCTCCTGGGGTTATCTCTGACGTCAGACCTCTTCAGTGCCTTTTGCTCTCCTCTCCCCTCTGATGTCAAAACACAGATTGCCCTGGGGGACAGNTGGAAAATATTTTCCCCTGAGTGTCAGCACTCTGCTCTCCTGGGGTTATCTCTGACGTCAGACCTCTTCAGTGCCTTTTGCTCTCCTCTCCCCTCTGATGTCAAAACACAGATTGCCCTGGGGGACAGACATGGATTTTCTTCTGTGTCTGCTTCATTTCCTTGGTGATCTCTAGATTCATGGCTTTTAAAAGCCACTTGTAGGCCAGCTATTAATTGCTAAATTTATGTCTCCTGACTGAGTCTCTCCCATATACCCCAAATTCCTACATCCAAATGCCTGCCTGACACATCCCCTGGAGTGTCTAATATATACCTCAGGCTTAACATATCCAAAACTACTGATCTTTCATCCAAAATGTGGTTTTCCTATCTCAGTTTAAAGCAACTTACGCTGCCTCAGGTGAAAAAGACAACAGTCACTCTGGCCCTCTCACTCATATCTTACATCAAATCTGTAATTTATATTTATAAAGAGATTTATGACTTACAAAATATCTTCAAGGATGATTATATCTTTTGGTTCTCAACCTACTGAAAATTGATAAGTTTTCCACTAGCTCACTGGAAAATGAGATGAATAATAACAATGAATTAAATTTTTACAGACCTAAGTTTTTCATTCAAAGAAGAGTTCTTTAACCTTAGACATATTCTTTACAATATTTGATTCATGATGTCCTTTATTTCATAACAATGGTCATAATATTCATAAATGTCTTAAGTAGGCAAAAATAAAAAGTTAATTCCTCTTTGAAAAGTATTATGATCTACAATATGGAAAACCTGGAATCAATGATCTACACTCTTGTATCTCAGATAAGAAAACTTGAGCTTGGGTGTTCATTAACACATTCTTCTAGTCTATACTTGGACTTTAGAGACTGCTTATTTATATATTTATTTAAAGCAAATGAGAAGGCAATGGCACCCCACTCCAGTACTCTTGCCTGGAAAATCCCATGAACAGAGGAGCCTGATGGGCTGCAGTCCATGGGGTCGCTGAGAATTGGACATGACTCAGTGACTTCACTTTCATGCAATGGAGAAGGAAATGGCAACCCACTCCAGTATTCTTGCCTGGAGAATCCCAGGGACGATGGAGCCTGGTGGGCTACCGTCTATGGGGTCGCACAGCGTTAGACACGACTGAAGTGACTTAGCAGCAAAGCAAACGAAAAAGTCTAAGGTGGGAAGAACTAAAAAGACACCTTCTGTATATGTTTCATGTATGATGCTCTTTTCTGGCTCATTGCTTATATACAGACAATGAAATTATAGTGATTTGGAAAGTGTAAGAAAATTCATATTACTTAGTTAAAACCAACTTGTACACATCACTAGAAAATTCAAAGTCAATGATGGTTTTACCCAGAAACATTAGCTCTAATTCCTATAAAAATGCTGTTGAATACATGAATTTGTGTTTCCCTCCCAAATCCTACTGAACTGATGTAACAGATATAAAAATAGATCTATGAGTCATTGGAGAAAAGTAACACCAGCTGACCAGAGAAATGGAGAATTTCTGGAAGATGAAGAATAGATTCATTCACTTTTTCAACAACAATTTGTTGAGGACTTAAATGTTAGGCACTCTTCTAGGTGATGGAAATGCTTCAAGGAACAAGATGTCAAACATCTCTGTTCTTAAAGAAATTATACTATTAAAAGGGATATCAGGCATTTAAATATATATATATATATATATAAATACATATATAATAGGTTGTGATAAATGCAACATAAATAATTCAGATAAGTAATGTGATAAAAATAATTACTAGGTAGTTGCTCTAATTTGGATGCTTATGAAGGGCCCTTTAAGAAGCTGATGTTATAAGGTTTTGTCAGATGATATAAGGTTTGTAAGTCAGGGAGGAGTTTGAATTTTATTTTAAATAGGACAAAAAGTCAATTGGAGAATTGTAGACAGATGAGTAGCATAATGTACTGTATGCTTTTAAGATTGCTCTGATTAATTTTTGGAAAATGGGTTGTATAAAGTGATATATTGAATTGGATAATTGTGGCTGTACTTATAGAAAACCTAAATCATACTGGATATAAAAAAATTTAAATATATTAATTCAAAATGAAAAATCCACACATAGGACTTTTCCAGGATTGTTTATTCATCTAAAGCAATGACATCAAGAACTAGAGCCTTTTTAATTTTTCACTCAGACATCACTGATGCATTAGCTTTATTTCCATGGCTTCTCCTGTCATAGTTACAAGGTATTATTAGTTGTAGTGGTTCCAGACTTTAAGTAAAGATGTGTCAATGCTCAGAGAAATAAGCCTCCCAGTAAAACTTCTTTCAGATCTGCTTTACATTCATGGCAATAAAGATATGTGGTGGAGCGAAGAAACCTTCATCTGCTCCCAATATCTGTTAACCAGGATTTCAAATGTGCACATCAAAAAAAATCAAGTAACTAAACTCCAAGGTATTAATTTAGGAATCAGAAGAGAGCTAAGTATAATTAATATACTTAAAGAAATTTTTGAGGATACTCATTCATGAAAATGAACAGGCTGTTTTGAAAAAAACTCAATTTCAAAAATAAAACAGGATTGCAGGAACAAAAAATAGATAAGCTAAAATAGAATTGAAAACTGAATATCTAAGCAAGAAGATAGAGCCGACAAAAAGTGTGCATATTTCTTCCACTTCTTGGAGTATTTATACCATTTCAATAATTCAGAACAGTAAAAAATAATGTAGACCAGATTTGTTGACCACAGTATTATAATAGTAAAAAAATTAAATATAAAAAAAGACAACCAAAGAACAAAAGTTTGGTTAAACAAGAATTGAAAACTAAAATTACAAATAACTAATTGTATAGCAGCTATACTGGTCATATCTCTGAAGCTTATTGCCTATTTACTGAGCATACAATAGAACCACATAGGAAAATATGTAGGAAGCAGTCAAAACAGTATTTAGAGGAAATTTTTTGGCTATAAATAGATTAATTCAGAAATAAAAATGATTTAAAAAATCAACTATGCTTTTAACTTGAGAAGAAAGAGGAAAAAGACACTTGAAGACAGTCAAAGTCTTCCTTTGAACTTGATTTTGAGGAAATGGCAAAAGTTAACTAAGTAGGAACATGGATTNTACAATAGAACCACATAGGAAAATATGTAGGAAGCAGTCAAAACAGTATTTAGAGGAAATTATTTGGCTATAAATAGATTAATTCAGAAATAAAAATGATTTTAAAAATCAACTATGCTTTTAACTTGAGAAGAAAGAGGAAAAAGACACACTTGAAGACAGTCAAAGTCTTCCTTTGAACTTGATTTTGAGGAAATGGCAAAAGTTAACTAAGTAGGAACATGGATTCTTATGCAAAAATACTTAATTATAGATCTAACTAAAGTGACAATAAAAGATTTTAAAGTCAAGTANAGGAAAAAGACACACTTGAAGACAGTCAAAGTCTTCCTTTGAACTTGATTTTGAGGAAATGGCAAAAGTTAACTAAGTAGGAACATGGATTCTTATGCAAAAATACTTAATTATAGATCTAACTAAAGTGACAATAAAAGATTTTAAAGTCAAGTACAGAGACGACATAGCTGTTAATAAAAAAGCTTTTTTAATGTTGAGATGATTCAGTTTCCTAACCAAGGACAACATAAAGCACAGGGAATTATTTTGATAAAATACAAAATCTTTGCCTCTGAAAAGATTAATGAAAAGGTGAAGAAAATCCTTTTGTAATCTCTTATCAGGTGCTGACCAATAGTTCAAGAAAACTTGTCTTTCAGCAGATGAAAGAATATTAAATTTCAGTATTACCAAAGTACACAATTGATATTAAAGCTTAGAAACAAAAAATAAAAACCTGTAACAAATACATCCAATTTTCAGTTCAGTTCAGTTCAGTCACTCAGTCGTGTTCGACTCTTTGCAACCGGCATGAATTGGACCATGCCAGGCCTCCCTGTCCATCACCAATTTCCGGAGTTCAATCAGACTCCTGCTCATTGAATCAGTGACGTCATCCAGCCATCTCATCCTCAGTCCTCCACTTCTTCTCCTGCTCCCAATCCCTCCCAGCATCAGAGTCTTTTCCAATGAATCAACTCTTCGCATGAGGTGGCCAAAGT
>SJYW01000303.1:2054-12838 GCA_006410735.1 Raphicerus campestris | reverse complement strand
GCTGCTGCACCAGGTCCTATGTCTGTGTATGTCCAAGCTCCTGGGGCAGACTGAGTTCAAGTCATTTTCCCAGAAGCACTACAACTCCCATGGGAAAGTGGTGCACAGTTGTATACCTGGGTACAGGGGCGGGCTGTGTTCACCAGCCCCCTGACACTCTACCCCTCTGTCAAAATATCCTCCTTAGTTTGGCACTTAAGACCTTCAGTGAACTGACCCTATCTATGTTTTTCTCTCTCCCTTCTGAAAGATAACTACGGAAAAAACGCATTTGTCCTTGCTCATAGAAGATATTCACACTTTCTGTCTCAGAGGCTTGTATTTTATTTAACTTATATTTCTTCTGTCTGAAGTAGTTTCTGTATATGACAACTCCACTGTTCCCACCTCAGCCCCATCCATGCTTATCAGTTCAGATCAATCTCAAATGCCATTTCCTCCCTCTCTAGCTGGAGGCAGTTGCTTCTTCCTTTGTGTTTGCCTTGTCCAAGGCTTTATCAGCTTCCATAACCTGTCATTTATCTCTTGCATTTCATCCTGTATTCCAATGTTTTGTGTGTATGTCTTATTAAGTTATGAATCTCTTAGACATCTTAGTCGAGATAATTCCTTAATAATGCTGAGCATACTTCCAAGCTCAAGTGATATCAGTAAAGGTGTTGTTCCAAAGTGTCTAAGACACGGTCTTCTGTCCTCAAATTACTGTAAGTCTAGAGGGAAAGATGGATATTTTGTTTACACAAGGTGACTGAGCTCAGAACAGGGTGATGTGTTTGCCTGGAGGAGAGAAAGGGTAATTCTGCTTGTGAAGGCCTTGGAGGTGGGAAGGGTTTACGGAGAAGGCAGTACTAGAAGCTGTTTAAGGGAGGAATTCTCATTACAAGAAAGTATAAGAGAGACTTCCCTGCTGGTCCAGTGGCTAAGACGCTGCGCTCCAAATGCAGGGGGCCCACGCTAAATCCCTGGTCAGGGAACTAGATCCCACACGCTGCACACAACTAAAGATCCTTCATGCTACAACTAAGACTCCCGTGCAGCCAAACAAGTAAATATTTTTAAAATTTTATATTTTAAAAAAGGACTTTCTAGCAGTCCAGTGGTTAAGACTGTACTTCCGGTCGGGGGATGGGTTTGATTCCTGGTTGGGAAACCAAGATCCTGCATGCCAAGTGGCACAGCCAAGAAATAAATAAAAATAGATTTACGTTTTTTAAAAAAGAAAGTGTAAGAGGATGAGAGACTGAGAAGGGGCAAAAACACTCTCTCCTGTTTTCTGGGAAAAAAAAAAAACCCACAGAAAGGTATAGATGGTAAAGAAAAGTAAGTACAGTTTCACAGAAGCCAAGGTAAGAGTTTGTTTGGTGGGAATAGAGTTAGAGTCAGCACCAGAAGTGAAGTAGAGAGATGCATTTGATGTAAGGTCATCGTTACTGCCAGCCTTATTCAGGAACCGCAAGAGGTGCATAATCCTGAGAACAAACCACCACGCAGGAGCTCTCATGGAAACTGAAGGCACGTCCTTGAACTTCAGGCTCGGTTACTATTTGAACTTCCTCACGTGCATGATTTAGGGTGGTGTTTTTCAGTCCGGGGACTGTGTTGTTGTTCAGTCTCTCAGTCGTGTCCGACTCTTTACAGTCCCATGGACTGCAGCACACCAGGCTACTCTGTCCTTCACTATCTCCCGAGTTTGCTCAAACTCATGTCCACTGAGTCAATGATGCCATCCAACCATCTCATCCTCTGTCATCCCCTTCTCCTCCTGCCTTCAATCTTTCCCAGTATCAAGGTCTTTTCCAATGCTCTTTGCATCAGGTGGCCAAAGTATTGCAGTTTCAACATCAGCCTCGGTCCTTCCAATGAATATTCAGGGTTGATTTTCTTTAAGCTTGACTGGTTTGATCTCCTTGCAGTCCAAGGGACTCTCAAGAGTCTTCTCCAACACCACAGTTCAAAAGCATCAATGCTTCAGCACTCAGCTTTCTTTATAGTCCAGCTCTCGCATCCACATGACTACTGGAAAAAACATAGCTTTGACTAGACGGACCTTTGTAAGCAGAGTCATGTCTCTGCTTTTTAATATGTTATTTAGGTTGGCCATAGCTTTTCTTCCAAGAAGCAAGCGTCTTTTAATTTCATGGCTGCAGTCACCATCTGCAGTGATTCTGGAGCCCCCAAAATGAAGTCTGTCTCTATTTTCATTGTTTCCCCATCTATTTGCCATGAAGTGATGGGACTGGATACCATGATCTTAGTTTTCTGACACTAGAAAAACTAGATCTTAGTTTTCTGACATCTAGTTTTTTTAACACACTAGATATATTTAAAAGATTTCCCCCTCTTTGCTGCTGCTGCTGCTAAGTCGCTTCAGTCATGTCTGACTCTGTGCCACCCCACAGACGGCAGCCCACCAGGCTCTCCCATCCCTGGGATTCTCCAGTCAAGAACACTGGAGTGGGTTGCCATTTCCTTCTCTAGTGCATGAAAGTGAAAAGTGAAAGTGAAGTCGTTCAGCTGTGTCCGACTCTTAGCTACCCCATGGACTGCAGCCCATCAGGCTCCTCCGTCCATGGGATTTTCCAGGCCTTTAGAAAGAGTCTATAGTAATTAAGTTGAGAAGTGTTGAATGACCATTTCCTCCTGCTGTGTTTCATGCAGAGTCTCCCTCTGGCCAGTAGGAGGCAGCATAACCTAATGCTCTGAGTCAGGATTGTTGCTCCAGTGGGCTCTGATCCAGGGGAGGAGGCTGAGGATGGTTCTGTACTTACATTTCCTTCTCTGCATCCTGAGAAAGGTAGGAATTAATAATAATTCACTAACAGCCAAGCATCTTCAAAATGTTAAATGATGTGGGCGAGCTGGTCATCATTGCAAGATTCAAGGCTGAATAAAACACCAGTCTCGCCAATGTGGCCCTGAAATCTGAAAAGCTCAAAGCTTTTTACAAGGGAGCCTTGTTCCTATTTCTGCAAATGGAAACTCTACTATGTAAATTCACAAAAGACATGGATCCCCAGTGTGTAGCTATAACTAAACTAAAATAAGCATTACAGCCAACTTCTACCTGTAGGTATGAAAAAATGGAAAAGCAAGGGTTTTCTGGCCATATGTTCTAAAATTGTTTAAAATGATTACTTTTGAGTATATTAAAGCAGTCATTTGTCTCTTGCAAACACTGTATATTACTACCTGCAAGAACTGAAATATTAGGTCTGATGTATTTGCAAGTCTTTCTACTTCCCAGAGGCAGCAAAGCATAGTGGAAATGCATACTAGCATAGTGGAAATGCATACCAGCCTTTCCCTCCAGCTGTGTGACCTCAGAGAGTTTGTCCAACTTTGCTCTTCCCAGCAACTATGAAACTGGACTGTCAGGATAGTACCAACTGGCTAAGCATGTTGAAATAAGAGCATGAAGTAAGAGCCTGGAACATAGTGGATACTCAGTAAAATATTCAACATGTTATTAGTACCTGGATGTTTGGTCCCTAATCTAGACTATGATGTGGGGCATTGGGTTAGATACCTTCCAATGTCAAGTTCTATGATTCCATGGGATATGGTGAAATGATAAAATGGGCTTTTGTTTCAGTTTTGCTAAAATCACCCTCATGTTGAACATGAACAGGAAAGTTACTCTGCTGATCTTGACCGTGTTAAGGTTGTCAGGATCACGAGCAACAGGCTCAAAACGCCCCAGCTGCTTTTTTCCCCTACATGTTAGTTTCTTGGATGCAGGCCTCTGAGCTGAACACTGCAGCTACTGCTGTTCACTGAGCATGACTCTAAGTATCTTGAGGGAATTAATGGACATGATCAAGTTTGGGGGGAATCCATGAAGGAGAAGTAACATGTAACTACAGCAAGATGCCATGTGAAAAATGGCTGTATGGTCATATGTGCTTGGAAACCCTGCTTACCACAGTTTCCTCCTAGAGACTTCCCCACTGTAGTGTGGAAACTCTATCCAACAGAAATGGAATGCAAGCCACAGGTGCAATTTAAAATTTTCTAGCAGCCACATTAAAAAAGTGAAAAAGGAACAGATGGAATTGATCTTATTTACCCTTTTCTTTTTCCTTTTCAGCCGCACCCAGTGGCTTGCCAGATCTTAGTTCCCCAACCAGGGATTGTACACGGGCCCCCGGCCTTGGAAGCGCCAAGTCCTCACTGCTGGACTGCCAGGGAAATCCTGAAATAGATTTTAATGATATATATTTTATTGAACCCAATTTACCCAAAATATAACCAATATTTTTAAGTTATCTCCCTAAATCTTTGATAGTTGGCATGTATTTTACAGCTAGTGCACTTCTCAGTTTGGATTAGTCATGTCTCAAGTGCTCTGGGCCTCATGAAGCCAGCAGCTACGTTATGGGATGGCTCAGGCTCCAAGAATTCATGCTTGGAGGGAATCCCAATATAACCTGAAAAGGCCCCATGGAGTGACAGGGGAAATAACGGAAAAGAATAGAAGGTGCATTTAGGTTAACCTAAAAGCTGTCCGTCTACTCAAGGCTATGGTTTTTCCAGTGGTCATGTATGGATGTGAGAGTTGGACTGTGAAGAAAGCTGAGCGCTGAAGAATTGATGCTTTTGAACTGTGGTGTTGGAGAAGACTCTTGAGAGTCCCTTGGACTGCAAGGCGATCCAACCAGNTTTTCTGGAAAAAAAAAAAAAACCCACAGAAAGGTATAGATGGTAAAGAAAAGTAAGTACAGTTTCACAGAAGCCAAGGTAAGAGTTTGTTTGGTGGGAATAGAGTTAGAGTCAGCACCAGAAGTGAAGTAGAGAGATGCATTTGATGTAAGGTCATCGTTACTGCCAGCCTTATTCAGGAACCGCAAGAGGTGCATAATCCTGAGAACAAACCACCACGCAGGAGCTCTCATGGAAACTGAAGGCACGTCCTTGAACTTCAGGCTCGGTTACTATTTGAACTTCCTCACGTGCATGATTTAGGGTGGTGTTTTTCAGTCCGGGGACTGTGTTGTTGTTCAGTCTCTCAGTCGTGTCCGACTCTTTACAGTCCCATGGACTGCAGCACACCAGGCTACTCTGTCCTTCACTATCTCCCGAGTTTGCTCAAACTCATGTCCACTGAGTCAATGATGCCATCCAACCATCTCATCCTCTGTCATCCCCTTCTCCTCCTGCCTTCAATCTTTCCCAGTATCAAGGTCTTTTCCAATGCTCTTTGCATCAGGTGGCCAAAGTATTGCAGTTTCAACATCAGCCTCGGTCCTTCCAATGAATATTCAGGGTTGATTTTCTTTAAGCTTGACTGGTTTGATCTCCTTGCAGTCCAAGGGACTCTCAAGAGTCTTCTCCAACACCACAGTTCAAAAGCATCAATGCTTCAGCACTCAGCTTTCTTTATAGTCCAGCTCTCGCATCCACATGACTACTGGAAAAAACATAGCTTTGACTAGACGGACCTTTGTAAGCAGAGTCATGTCTCTGCTTTTTAATATGTTATTTAGGTTGGCCATAGCTTTTCTTCCAAGAAGCAAGCGTCTTTTAATTTCATGGCTGCAGTCACCATCTGCAGTGATTCTGGAGCCCCCAAAATGAAGTCTGTCTCTATTTTCATTGTTTCCCCATCTATTTGCCATGAAGTGATGGGACTGGATACCATGATCTTAGTTTTCTGACACTAGAAAAACTAGATCTTAGTTTTCTGACATCTAGTTTTTTTAACACACTAGATATATTTAAAAGATTTCCCCCTCTTTGCTGCTGCTGCTGCTAAGTCGCTTCAGTCATGTCTGACTCTGTGCCACCCCACAGACGGCAGCCCACCAGGCTCTCCCATCCCTGGGATTCTCCAGTCAAGAACACTGGAGTGGGTTGCCATTTCCTTCTCTAGTGCATGAAAGTGAAAAGTGAAAGTGAAGTCGTTCAGCTGTGTCCGACTCTTAGCTACCCCATGGACTGCAGCCCATCAGGCTCCTCCGTCCATGGGATTTTCCAGGCCTTTAGAAAGAGTCTATAGTAATTAAGTTGAGAAGTGTTGAATGACCATTTCCTCCTGCTGTGTTTCATGCAGAGTCTCCCTCTGGCCAGTAGGAGGCAGCATAACCTAATGCTCTGAGTCAGGATTGTTGCTCCAGTGGGCTCTGATCCAGGGGAGGAGGCTGAGGATGGTTCTGTACTTACATTTCCTTCTCTGCATCCTGAGAAAGGTAGGAATTAATAATAATTCACTAACAGCCAAGCATCTTCAAAATGTTAAATGATGTGGGCGAGCTGGTCATCATTGCAAGATTCAAGGCTGAATAAAACACCAGTCTCGCCAATGTGGCCCTGAAATCTGAAAAGCTCAAAGCTTTTTACAAGGGAGCCTTGTTCCTATTTCTGCAAATGGAAACTCTACTATGTAAATTCACAAAAGACATGGATCCCCAGTGTGTAGCTATAACTAAACTAAAATAAGCATTACAGCCAACTTCTACCTGTAGGTATGAAAAAATGGAAAAGCAAGGGTTTTCTGGCCATATGTTCTAAAATTGTTTAAAATGATTACTTTTGAGTATATTAAAGCAGTCATTTGTCTCTTGCAAACACTGTATATTACTACCTGCAAGAACTGAAATATTAGGTCTGATGTATTTGCAAGTCTTTCTACTTCCCAGAGGCAGCAAAGCATAGTGGAAATGCATACTAGCATAGTGGAAATGCATACCAGCCTTTCCCTCCAGCTGTGTGACCTCAGAGAGTTTGTCCAACTTTGCTCTTCCCAGCAACTATGAAACTGGACTGTCAGGATAGTACCAACTGGCTAAGCATGTTGAAATAAGAGCATGAAGTAAGAGCCTGGAACATAGTGGATACTCAGTAAAATATTCAACATGTTATTAGTACCTGGATGTTTGGTCCCTAATCTAGACTATGATGTGGGGCATTGGGTTAGATACCTTCCAATGTCAAGTTCTATGATTCCATGGGATATGGTGAAATGATAAAATGGGCTTTTGTTTCAGTTTTGCTAAAATCACCCTCATGTTGAACATGAACAGGAAAGTTACTCTGCTGATCTTGACCGTGTTAAGGTTGTCAGGATCACGAGCAACAGGCTCAAAACGCCCCAGCTGCTTTTTTCCCCTACATGTTAGTTTCTTGGATGCAGGCCTCTGAGCTGAACACTGCAGCTACTGCTGTTCACTGAGCATGACTCTAAGTATCTTGAGGGAATTAATGGACATGATCAAGTTTGGGGGGAATCCATGAAGGAGAAGTAACATGTAACTACAGCAAGATGCCATGTGAAAAATGGCTGTACGGTCATATGTGCTTGGAAACCCTGCTTACCACAGTTTCCTCCTAGAGACTTCCCCACTGTAGTGTGGAAACTCTATCCAACAGAAATGGAATGCAAGCCACAGGTGCAATTTAAAATTTTCTAGCAGCCACATTAAAAAAGTGAAAAAGGAACAGATGGAATTGATCTTATTTACCCTTTTCTTTTTCCTTTTCAGCCGCACCCAGTGGCTTGCCAGATCTTAGTTCCCCAACCAGGGATTGTACACGGGCCCCCGGCCTTGGAAGCGCCAAGTCCTCACTGCTGGACTGCCAGGGAAATCCTGAAATAGATTTTAATGATATATATTTTATTGAACCCAATTTACCCAAAATATAACCAATATTTTTAAGTTATCTCCCTAAATCTTTGATAGTTGGCATGTATTTTACAGCTAGTGCACTTCTCAGTTTGGATTAGTCATGTCTCAAGTGCTCTGGGCCTCATGAAGCCAGCAGCTACGTTATGGGATGGCTCAGGCTCCAAGAATTCATGCTTGGAGGGAATCCCAATATAACCTGAAAAGGCCCCATGGAGTGACAGGGGAAATAACGGAAAAGAATAGAAGGTGCATTTAGGTTAACCTAAAAGCTGTCCGTCTACTCAAGGCTATGGTTTTTCCAGTGGTCATGTATGGATGTGAGAGTTGGACTGTGAAGAAAGCTGAGCGCTGAAGAATTGATGCTTTTGAACTGTGGTGTTGGAGAAGACTCTTGAGAGTCCCTTGGACTGCAAGGCGATCCAACCAGTCCACTCTAAAGGAGATCAGTCCTGGATATTCATTGCAAGGACTGATGCTAAAGCTGAAGCTCCAATACTTTGGTCACCTCACGTGAAGAGCTGACTCATTGAAAAAGGCTCTGATGCTGGGAGGGATTGGGGGCAGAAGAAGGGGAAGACAGGATGAGATGGCTGGATGGCATCACCAACTCGATGGACGTGAATTTGAGTGAACTCCGGGAGTTGATGATGGAGAGAGGCCTCGCGTGCTGTGATTCATGGGGTCCCAAAGAGTCGGACACGACTGAGCAACTGAACTGAACTGAAAAGCTAAGATCTTGGAAGATAGTCTGTCCTGAAAAGGCCTAAATAACATAAGTTAGGGTTTAAATTTTCTCATTGTACATTAATGACCAATATCAGCATTTCCCCTAAAACCCCTGGCAGAGACTAACAGGGACACTTGTGGTCCAGGCAGAGACGGGCAGAGGCCCCTGTGGTCCAGTCCAGGTGACATGGTCTTGTGTTTACTGACTGTTTGAATTCTTATTTAATCTTGTGTTTCTCTGCTCCTGGGTGTCTATAGGTTGAGGCTGTGTGGTGTTGGGCAATTTTTTTTAAAAATCTGCAAATCATGTACATTAGCAGCAACCACTTCTCAAACTCTTTGGCAAGAGACAACTTTTGCTCTGTGTCTCATCCCACTTTTCTGGTCCCAACCTTTTCACTGTGTCTGTGCGCTGGCGTTCTCTTCACTCTCCAGCCTCACTCCCCCACCTTCTCATCTTCCAGCCAGCTTTCTTCCCCCAGATGGAAGAAGCCACAAACTTGAAATATTTGGTCCCCTCCTGACCTGCTGTGAAATACTTCCTCTCACATACCTCTGTTAAAAACATTTTAAGATCCTGCATATTAATCAACGTGGTTCTTTATCAGCGTCGCATAACTGTGCCATGAACCGCAGCCGTAAGTCAAAAGACCTTCCCTAAACTTTCAGGGATTGCTCTGGACAGTTTTGTAGGAGGGAAGACAGGAGATGTTTAATCAGACTGGGAGTCTTTCAGGAGAGCATCCAACCTACCTCAGGACTCATCCAAAGGCTGTTTGCTTTTCCCTCCCAAGCATTTCGCTTGATCCAAGGTCTGTTAACAATTTGAAAGTTAAACCCCTGTCTTGGGTTACGGAATGGGTATCTCCTTTTGTTGTGTGGGATCAGACACCTGATCCCAGCTGGTAGATCCGTCAAGGATGCTCCTTCCGCACGAAGCTCCAGAATTACCTTCTCAAGTGGGCAGTGCCACGTAACCATACTGGCCATCTGATCGCCCCCCCTGGAAGGCAGCAGACATCTGCCAGGATCCCAGGACCATGTTTTATATAAACAAGCCCAGCTCACTCCATCATTTGGAGATGTGTGTGCAGGGACAGGCAATTGCCTTGGGACCACATGCTTTTGATAATCTTTTGGCAAGTGAGCACTTCCCCAAGCCAGGATTTGTCATCATCTTTTCTCTTTCTTAGCGGTGAGAGAATAGATACATGTTTTATTGGTTCCACTTTTTTGAAAGTCACTGATCTGTTTTTTTGCTGCCTGACTTTCAAGGCTAAGAATGTCAATTTTGGTTACTTTCCATCTCTCAGTGGAGGTTACTTCCCTTCTGAAGTTGCAGAGGAAAGATGCGCAGGAAAGACAACTTAAAATGACCAAGATAGAAAGAAATTTAGGGCGAAGTACCCATTTTCCTGTCTGGGTCTATCTACTCCACCAGCCTGGGGCGCCTGCCACTTCCTGTTGCTTCCCAGCTAAGGTGTGTGCTCAGAAGCTGATAAAGGTGATTTATACCCTATATCATGAAACTCATGCATTTAAAATAGTTACTCTATTCCAAATTTGTGCAACCATTACCACTAATTCCATAACGTTTTCATCACCCCGTAAAAGAAACTTGATGTCCTTTAGCCATCATTCCCTACACCCCTCTCACATACCTCTCACTTCCTCTCACATTCGGTCTCTAGGGATATGCCTCTTCTGGACATTTCCTATGAAAGGAACCCTACAGTATATGAGTTTTGTGTCTGACTTTTTTCACATAAAACAGTGGTCCCCAACCTTCTTGACACCAGGGACTAGTTTCATGGAAGACAGTTTTTCCACAGATGGGGCAGGGGTGGGGGAATGATTTCAGGATGGTTCAAGCACATAACATTTATTGTACACTTTATTGTTACTACATTGTGATAAATAATGAAATAACCATGCAGCTCAACACAGTACAGAATCAGATCATCAGGCATTAGATTCTCATAAGGATCTTGCACGTTAGAAATTGAAATTCAGTTCAGTTCAGTCGCTCAGTTGTGTCCAACTCTTTGCGACCTCATGAATCGCAGCACGCCAGGCCTCCCTGTTCATCACCATCTCTCGGAATTCACTCAGACTCACGTCCATCGAGTCCGTGAAGCCATCCAGCCATCTCATCCTCAGTCGTCCCCTTCTCCTCCTGCCCCCAATACCTCCCAGCATCAGAGTCTTTTCCAGTGAGTCAACTCTTTGCATGAGGTGGCCAAAGTGCTGGAGCTTCAGTTTCAGCATCATTCCTACCAAAGAGATCCCAGGGTTGATCTCCTTCAGAATGGACTGGTTGGATGTCCTTGCAGTCCAAGGGACTCTCAAGAGTCTTCTCCAACACCACAGTTCAAAAGCATCAATTCTTCGGGGCTCAGCCTTCTTCACAGTCCAACTCTCACATCCATACATGAC
>SJYW01000301.1:11106-21324 GCA_006410735.1 Raphicerus campestris | reverse complement strand
CATTACTACCTGAACCATCTCCCCTTCTTCAATGGAACAATTGTCTACCACAAAATTGTTCTGGTCCCCAAAATTTGAGACCACTCATTTAAACAACAAGCCTCTATCTGGCTTGTCATTTTTGTCTTTGACTCCCCTAGGTGGTTCTGCTATTAGGGCCAGACTTGGCTGACCTCACTTGAGCTCACCCTGGCATCTGTGGTCAGTTTGGTTGGTTGGGGCTGGCCTAGAGTGGCCTCACTCACATTTAATCCTAGGTCAGCTGTCAGATGGGACAATGTAGATGACTAGACCAGCTGTTTTGCAGCATCTTCTAGGCTATTCATATGATGATATCAGGATATAGAGAGAACAGAAACATGCAAGGTCTCCTGAAACCTGGATTTTAAATTGGCAAACTGTCACTTCTAGGACATTCTATTTGACAAAGTAAATCTCAAGGCGGAAAATAGTATTTACATTTTGATGAAAGGAGTGGCAGAAGCACATAGAAAAATGTGTGAAGCCAGAGGGTGAACATTTGCAACCATGTAGCAATCACTGTATCACAGATAATGAACTGCAAATTAAGTTTTGTGGTATGATTGAGTAATGAAAAGTTGTTCCACCCTTCCATATGTAGAAATATGCATACTTAGAATTGTTATTGAGATTGTGCATGTGAGCTCATTTGTGTCCAACTTTTTGTGACTGTATGGAGTGTAGCCCACCAGGCTCCTCTATCCATGGGATTTGCCCAGGCCAGAATATTAGAGTGGATTGACATTTCCTTCTCCAGGGTATCTTCCTGAACAAGGGATGGAATCCAGGTCTCCTGCCTCTCCTGCATTGGCAGGCAGATTCTTTACTAATGAGCCACCTGAGAAGCCTCTATTGAGATCATAGAGTAGGAAAACAAACAAACAGACAAACCTTTCCTCTATCCCCCTTAGCTCTTTTGGATGGACTAAGAATTATGCTGATATGTAATCTGAGAAAGTTAAATTACATAAATATGAGGGTTCTATAAGAATATGAAACCCAAAGACAAGTTGGACAATTGAAGCTTATATGCAGTTTGAGAGAAGAAGTGGGTAGGGGTTTGGGACTTCAAAGAGAAGGAAGTCAGTTTACATGGTAATAATAATAATAACAAACTGTTTAGTAAACAAGTATCTACTATGCCATACAGAGACAAAAGAACAAAGAGAGGACTTTGGTCTTCAGGCCCTGCAGAATTCTGCCTATCATACCTAGTCCATATTCTTTGTAGATATCCCTGGTGATACAGTTCTTCCCAGGTCAGACCTTTCATTTAAATTATTTTGGATAGTTAAGAGAGAGTTTAAAAAAAGAAAACTTACACAGTCTTCTGTTTCTTATAAATCATCAGCTTAAAATAATGCCAATGTCAAAGAGAAACATTTTGGAAGTGGCAAATTTGCTTCACTATAAGATTAATATAGATTGAAAATGGGGATAAACTGAAGGTGTGAAAAGTAGTAGCTATATTCAAATATTCATTAATACGATAATGAAATCTTGAATTTAATTTGTATTTAAACTAAGTAGAAAAGCTGAGGTGTAAAAGTATAATTGACCTTGAGAGTTCCACATAAGAAGAGCAAATAAAATCACTTCTGTGCTCTTGCCCCTAGGGATTGTGCAGACGTTCCAAACATAGTGGTCAAAAAGAAAGAATATAGTTTTAAACAAAATGTAGTGAGACTGGATCACACAGCATTTGATTTTTTCCCCTTTGATGTGAGGAAAAAATGGAATTCCTACTAGAAATCATCATAATCAGTTAGTAACATAGCACTGGAGTTCATTTACAAGGAGTACTGTCCTCCTACAAACTTACATTTACTCGTATTTCTTTGCCTTTGATGCTTTAACTGCATGGGAAATCCATACCTTCTATTTGTGAGCTTTTCAATCAGTCTTCTTCAGGATATGCTCCTGAAGACTTTCAAAATTATATTATCCTCTGCAAGGAAAGTATAAACCTGTTCATAGATTGAGGAATAGCTAAAATATTCTCAAACGTATAGAATTTTCTTCTGCTAGAATTCCTCCATTTTTAAACAATTTTTAAATAACTACATTTAGAGCTAATAACCCTCTTTCTTTTTATTAACCTGTACTCCTTCTGTAAGCACTGTATCTTATCTTTTATCTATTGATGTCTTGAAATAAGCATTTTTTCCTTGAATTAGCTCATGCTTACCTTAATTTATTTACTATTTTCTTAAAGAACCTTAAATTCAGTTTTCATTAAGTATTTGATAATGTTCAAAAATAGTACCTATCATTTATTGAGTGGTTTCTGTTACAAGGATATTATGAGTTAAATTGTGGACACTTTAAATTCATATCTTATAGTCCTAACCACTAGTACCCGAGAAAGTGACCTTATTTGGAAATAGGGTTGTTGCAGATATAAGGATAAAGATATGTTAGGATAAGATTATTAAGATGGGCCCTAGTCCAACGTAACTGTGCTCTTATAAAAATAAAATAGGGTACTGAGAGAATGTCATGTAAAGATGAAGACAGAGATCTACGTGCCAAGGAATAATAAAAATTTCCAGAAAACTAGCAGAATCTAGGGGAGAGGAATGGAACAGATTCTCTCTCATCATCCTCATAAGCGATTGTCTTTACAACTATAACATATAATTATATAACATATATAAGTATAATCCTGCTTAGTGTCCAGCTTGCTGCACTGCAAATTTCAGCCTCTGGAATGCAAGATGAACTATTTTCATAGTCTCCAGCTTGCCAGCCAGTCTAACAGATTTTGTCTGTGCCGGCCCTTAGCATTGTNACATATAAGTATAATCCTGCTTAGTGTTCAGCTTGCTGCACTGCAAATTTCAGCCTCTGGAATGCAAGATGAACTATTTTCATAGTCTCCAGCTTGCCAGCCAGTCTAACAGATTTCGTCTGTGCCGGCCCTTAGCATTGTGTAAACAATTCCTCAAAATAAGTATCTCTCTTTAATAGAAAGGTGGCTAGACAGATAGACACGGATATTCTAGATAGTTTAGAAGCTATCTATCAATCGATCTATGTCTATAGTTGTTGTTGCTGTTTAGTCACTAAGCCATTTTGCAACCACATGGACTGCAACCTGCCAGGCTCCTCTGTCCAAGGGATTTCCCAAGCTAGAATACTGGAGTGAGTTGCCATTTTCTTTTCCAATGTCTATAGAGATAGATCTTATTGCTTCTGTTTCTCAAGAGAACCCAGAGTAATACAAAGAACTTATGCAACAGCCTAATACAGAAGTCACAATTGCTCTCATTTTACATATAATACTACTGATAAATTTAGTAATTTGCCCAAGGTCACACAGCTCACAAGTGACCAAAAAGAGTCAAGCTCAAGTCTCTGAGTCTATACCCATTATTTTAGATATTGTGGCATTCAGTAATATCATGATTCAAATCGTTCTCTGTTTCTTCATGAAACTTGAGGGAGAATATTTCCCTGTTATTCTTTTAGAATATTGAGAAAAAACTGTAATTGCATCTTTCAGAACATTACTTGCCCTTCCAGTAATGCAAAAGTTGAGAAAGTATAGTACTTTGTAATATATTTCAGACATTTGGTCAAATCACTAAGATCATTAAAGTTAGCCCTACTGTGAACTCCTACCTGATCCCAACACGTACAAAGAAATGCTCCTTGAAAATGTAGGAATTAATCAGAACCTCATTTCAGAAATTCTGTAGACCAGCCACATGGCTCCAGGTGATCCTGCATAACTTCAGGGTTTCTGTTTCTTACATTCAATTAGGAAATAGTCTTATTTTACATATCTAAAAATATAAATTTATGGTCTTTACTGCTTTTAGTATCTGCAAAATAACATAATAGTGACACATGGGCCTTCCAGGGCTAATTTATGTAGAAATGCTTGAGGAAGGTCTTCTGAAGATGACTGGCAAAAATTTTAGATCACAAGATGATGTTACTGTTGTGAGAATAAATCAGGTTAAGTTATGAAATATTCAAGGGTTAAAATGAAGAACTAAATCCGTAACACAAGAAGAGAGTACTTTGAAAATGGCTGCTTTAAACAACAACAAAACAGATTTTATTAGCTGAACAAACAAAATTTAAAGCAAAATTATATAAAATGAAAAATAATTACATCTTGATGATATTTTTGAGGTTTCTCTTCAATATAACTGGTAGAAAAGCTCCAGGATTCTGAATATGTAATTGTGCACATATGCATGTGTGTTTGAAAATTATGCTTTTAGTAGCATGGTTTAGCTGAATAGTGAAGTGAAGTCGCTCAGTCGTGTCTGACTCTTTGCGACCCCATGGACTGTAGCCTACCATGCTCCTCCATCCATGGGATTTTCCAGGCAAGTGTACTGGAATGGATTGCCATTTCTTTCTCCAGAGGACCTTTCTGACCCAGGGATCAAACCCGGGTCTCCTGTGTTGTAGGCAGACGCTTTACCGTCTGAGCCACAAGGGAATAAGAGTAATCACTTTAAAAATTATTAATTGCCATCTCACTTCTAAAGTGAGGAAAAATATAAATTCAGGTTCCCAAAACTCTGTGATATAAATGCTTATAAAAATTCAGTGGGCATCATTACTAAAGAGCATCAGCTTTATATTTCCAGATTTTTAATTTTCAGTATATGGCTTTTTGAAAGAGATACCTTTTGAGGATGCTTGCTGTGTTATGGTTCACTGTTTGGAAGAAGTGATCACATCACATTTACAAATGGAATGTATGTTTTTTGACCTTAGATTTATTAGATAGGTATCAAGGCCCAATATAGCCACTCTCTTTCCTCTTCTGGATCTTTGTACCTTGGAATTAATTCTGATAATCACTTGGGTTTAGAGTAAGATACTCAGCATATTAAATATACATCTTGCTTCTTTATGTACATCCTACTATCTAGAATAAATTCTTTGTTAGTTTTTTCCTACTTCATATATGTGATTTTTACTTAAAATATTTATTGAACATTTAAACATGTTTTTTATGAAAGTAAAATAGAGAAAAGTCACCATACCTTTGCTTAATAACTTCCAGTGAAATATATTTTCAGCATCTAAGTAAAGCATTTGATTACAAAAGTGCAGCAACTATTAAATGATTTTTTTTCCCTAGATTTATTTTCTGCCTCGTCTGACTGATCATATTTCCTTCAGTGATTTTAATTAGTCTTTCCCAAGGCATGCAGCTGTGGAGAGCTTTGTATAAAATAAAAGAAGCAACACCTATAGAATAGGTTAGTAGAAATAACTTAGACTGCACTGCTAATTCTTCATGTCTCTATGGATCACTTCAAGGGAGACTTGCTAATTAGCAGAACTGATAATGGCTAATGGAATGACAGATTGGGTACCCAGGGCTAAATCAGTAGATCAGAATATAATCACATGATTTTAAATTTTATATCAGATATTTTCTGATATTTAAATTATCTTTGTGGCTTTGGCTCAAAGTTATTTAGATGTATGATAAAGACTATCTCTAAATAAATAAAATTTAAAATTGGTCTCAGTAGTACCATGCCTTAGACTATCACTGCTGTTTATATTTCTTATTCATTTCCATTTATATTCCCTTCCCCAACAGAATGACTTCACTTTAATTCTCAAATCTACAAATTTCTAGCAAGGGGGCATGTTAAACAAAAATGAATAGATTAGATGTCCATGCTTCACCTTGATTAAACTTGATTAAATTTTTCACTAAATGAGTGGAGTTTAAAGACTATTAAAGAAAAAAAAATAGAAGTGTTAACAGTTGTAACTTTTTTTTAGTTTTACCTGCAGCTTTTGAGTTTCATCTTTTAAATAAAACTGAAGAATGCTGATTGTTTACCTGCCAGCCATCATTTGAACATGTAGGTAGACTATAAACTTGATGCCCAGCAGAATTTGAGATCCCTCTCTCTCATTTTCAGTAATTTATTAGTTGCCAACCTCAAGCAGGTGAGGCTAAGTCCATGTAAATATTTAAGAAATTTTGGTGGAATAAGACAGGTACATGGTTGCTCCATTATTATTGAGGTCACAAACAGCTGTCCTCTTTTTAAACTCAATCTATTTTAGGGTTTTCTTTAGGGGAATTAACTAAGTGAGAATTAGTCACTCAGTAGTGTCAGTTCTTTGTGATCCCATGAATTGTAGTCAGCCAGGCTTCTCTGTCCATGTAATTCTTCAGGCAAGAATACTGGAGTGGGTTGCCATTCTCTTCTCCAGGGGATCTTCCCAACCTAGGGATCAAACCTGGGTCTCCTGCATTGCAGACAGATGCTTTACCATCTGAGCCTCCAGGGAAGAATCCAACTGTATAGTATAAATATAGTATATACTTAGTTATTTAGTTATTAGTTAGTTACTTAATCATACATAATACCATATACTTATATATATATATATAATATGTGATACATATACATATATACATACAAAATGAGTTTAGTGAGAAACATATATAAACCTTACGTGTAAAATATGTTATATTCTATAGGTAACCATACCGTTACTTTTATTTTTACTTATTTTATATTTTATCAAGTGTATTCAATATTTTCCTTCTAAAATGCCCAGCATTTTGAATGCAAGATTTTAACTGATTGCACTATTTCTGTTATGCATATTTTTGTGGAAAGGTAAAAAAATTATTAATGTACTTCTCAGTCTTTTTCCTCTCTTTACTCACTGAGGTCTTGCCCTCATACTTGCAGGATGAGGACTGTGGAAGGGCAAAACAGTAGAAAGAACAAAGGCATCTCAGATTATCACAGGAGAACGGACAGAGTGAAAGATGAACTGTCTTCCCCTCTAGCATAGCAATGAGTTAGAGAAAGAAACTGGGAAGAGATATAAGAAAGTGAGCTCAAGTGAGGGTAAGAGTCGCTCAGCCACTTTAGAAAAATTCAAAGTTTTTAATAAGAATTTCTCTGGAGAGTATACTTAGATGTCCTCTAATGTTATTGAGATAAGGTACAATGATTGACATTTCTTTAGCTCTAAGTGTGTCTCACATGTCCATGGTTTTGATAAAGTGATATATTCTAATCAGGTAGAATGGTTAGATTACCAGCCACCCCAGCCCTCCCCAAGACCAGTAAACAGCCCTTGTATGACAATATAAGCTGAAACGCTACATCAAAAACTACACTGTAATAACCTTTTGTAAAAAGATTATAGTTCTAGAAATAATTTTAATTTTTATTAACTGATTGCTTATGTTTTAGCATTTGCTGGCATGTTTTTATTTAAGTGATAATAAGGTTCAAATTTTAATGATCAAAAAACTATATTATACCATTATTGTTGCTCTATGCATTGAAATCACTAATTTTATTTAATAACTGGTACAATAGTGGTAGTATACTTTGAATTATAAGCCAAATTCACTTGAATTTGGAGATGGCTATTTATTCACTCCCTTTGGCAAAAGAAATCCAACATGCTGAGTTTGTCTAATGATCATGTAGGGAGGATTGCCACTGAACCTCAGGCTATTCAAACTACTTCTCAACAGCATTCAGAGTAATCATTGTTAGTAATGTATTGAAATAGACACTACTCCTGTAAACAGTGTTCAAATCTGACACCATGCTCTGGAATGCAGCTCCTGCCACATAAATCATAGATGCCATAAAATTCACTAGACAGGAGAGGTGAAATTGATAGGTGATTACTATTGAAAGAGTGATTGACAGTAAAACAATACCAAACATCTCTGATGGGGAACATGTGGGGCACAGGGAACTGCTTTTTCAACCCACAAGAAATGGCTTCTACTAGAATAAATAGGAAAACACTCTTAGCTTAGAGATTTCTCCTAAAATGACTATGAGAAAGAAAAAGAAGTAAAACTCCACATATTAAGGAATAAAGGTAACCTGACTTTTGCTTTCTATAAGGTAATTAATCTCAGACTTGTACAATATCACAGTTATTAGTGATGCTTATAAAAAATGGAGATTCCTCATTCTCCTGCAGACCTAGAGAGTTATAGCCTCAAGGACGGAGCTATGTATTTTTTAAAAATCTTCACAGACAACTATCATAAAAGGTTTGGGAATCACAACTAAATAATAAATAAAAATATTTATCTGCTACCCAACATAAAGTCAATTTTTATCATCTTCATGTTCTGTATACCACTGATTTTATATGACTATACATTTACAATATAATAACTTGCTTTTTAGATTATCATGATAAACACTTTCTAATCTCTAGAACAGATTGAGCAGTATTACTACTTTTTTCTAGTAATTTCAAATAATATAGATTATCTAAAGATTGAAATTTTTATCACATTTGAAGTATTTGATAATTTAACTTCATTTTTCATTTCAATACATTTATTGTAGCAGATTCTTTACATTCCATCACCATGCCAGAAATTTACAGACAATAAGACTGGGATGGCAGGAATTTCAGTTTCATTACTTTTATAGGTAATAGTATTCCAGAAAGAGGAGTTGACATAGAGATATTTAAAGTTTTCCAGAGATTTAAAGTAGCAAGACAAGGACAAACAAAAAACAATGAAAACAAGGAATTAAGGGTATCCAGTAGGCTGCAGAGTGGATATTCGGAACAGTGGATCAAAATAGGATTAATTGAAAGGATTATAAACTAAGAGATTATGAATAGAGGTAAAAAAGTGATGAGGAAAAAAGTACAAACCCATTGGAAGAATAGAAACAACTGAACATCTGGATGGATAAAAACACCAAAGAGAGACAGTCAGCTTTGTTATAGAAAATTTCTGAATTGTACAAAAGTCAACTTAAATTGGTGAGTTCTTGCTGCTGTAGAAATAAAGATCATTGGCTTTGAAATGATACAGCATCTATATGATAAGACTTTGAATTATTTAAGTATCAGGATGTTATCAAGAGTTTGGGTAAAAGGGTAAACCGTAAATAAGGGATTAAAAATTTGTGAGAAAATTGAGGAGTGTGAAAAAGAAAGTGACAAAATAGAAGAAGTATAAAAATCAGATGGACTTTAGATAAGTAGAAAATTTTGAAGGTGGTAGAATGTTTTTTCTGGTATAAAGAAGCAATGAAGATAATTCCAGCACTCTGGCATGGGTGCAAAAGCTAATTCACTAAAATTAGTAAGTTTTAACATGTCAACAGGTATAAATTAATCATGTGTTATGTATTTAAAACTATGACACATTTTTAAGGGAAGTGAGGTGCTGAGTACATAAATTAATAAACTAAACTTCTTATACTTAAGTGTGAACAGTCTATTTAGGAAGACAGATCTGCATATACAATTATGTACAAACAAGAAAGGGCTAAAAGTAGTCAAAAAGACTGACTGAATTCTAAATATGAATAATTTTGCATCAGGATTTCAGATCATAAGTGGGCAGATTATGGTGTGAAAAATCCATTTTTAAGTCCAGTTCAGTTATATAGAAGGTTTCTCCAATGGCTCAGAGGATAAAGAATTGGCCAACGATGCAGGAGGCACAGGTTCGATCCCTGGGTCAGGAAGATCCCCTGGAGAAGGAAATGGCAACTCACCCCAGTATTGCTGCCTGTAAAACCCCATTGACTGAGAAGCCTGGTGGGCTGTGCCCATGGAATCACAAATAGTCAGGCATGACTGAATGACTGTAGGGCGTGATTTTATTCCTTAGGCTGGAGTGTGGGAAAAGAAGCTATAAATGTGCAATTTACTTCTATTTGTATTTAACAAAAATATCAAAGCCTTAAGTTGATGCTAGAGGTGAAGTTAGTATTTTTCTTGATAGAAAGTGAAGCATCTCATGGAAGGACACCAAGGAAGTGCAGAGAATCAGGCTGAATGGATTATCCACTTGACTGATTTATTGTATTAAAGAGAGCTTGATGATGTAATTTATGATTTTTACTTATTTAGCATCAAGAGAAAAAGATAACTCCTGCTTCACTAAACCCTTCTTATGTAAAAGTAAACACTTTCAAACTCTTGCTAGAGTAAAAATTAATATGTGCCCCAATGTTCATTGCAGCATTGTTTATAATAGCCAGGACATGGAAACAACCTAGATGTCCATCAGCAGATGAATGGATAAGAAAGCTGTGGTACATATACACAATGGAGTATTACTCAGCCCTTAAAAAGAATAAATTTGACTCAGTTCTAATGAGATGGATGAAACTGGAGCCGATTATACAGAGTGAAGTAAGCCAGAAAGAAAAACACCAATACAGTATACTGACA
>SJYW01000294.1:616145-628643 GCA_006410735.1 Raphicerus campestris | reverse complement strand
TAACATGCTTAGAGGACTGTCACTTCGTGTATTTGCCCGCTCGACCCTTCTGACTCAGAGTGTGGTCTGAGGACCAGTATCACTGGGAGCCCCTAGAAGCGTGTCAGCCCTGCTGAATGCCAGGCCTGACCCCAGATCAGTACTTAATCAGAATATGCATCTGGAAAGAAGTTCAGGAGTGTTTCTGCGCATTAAAGTGCAGCATTCTTCAGCTGGCTTGTTAGGGCTGCTGTAATAAACCTCCATAAACTNCCAGGCCTGACCCCAGATCAGTACTTAATCAGAATATGCATCTGGAAAGAAGTTCAGGAGTGTTTCTGCGCATTAAAGTGCAGCATTCTTCAGCTGGCTTGTTAGGGCTGCTGTAATAAACCTCCATAAACTGGCATGCTCCAATGACAGCCATCTGTTGTCTCACGGGTCTCTGGAGGCTGGGAAGTCAGAAACCTTGGTTGGCAGGGTGGGTTCTTTTCTGGGCTGCAGGGAGGATGGTGCAGGCCCCTCTCCTTGGCGTACGGCCTTTTCCTTCCTGTGTCTCTTCACATCGCCCTGTATCCTCAGGTCCCCTTTTTGTAAGGACACCAGCCTTACTGGATGAGGGCCACCCAAATGACCTCTCACTCATTACAGCAACCCCATTTCCAGATTGGGTCGTATTCTGGGGTCCTGGTGGTTAGAATGTGGAGAAGGGGGACACAAGTCAACCCATAATAGTCCTGCTTTAACTAGACCGTTGGGAATCGCGTTAGTGAAGCACAACACCAGCTAAATGTGGACAAGTAAGCACTTGTCTAAATTACCTTCACCCTGAAAAGAAACGTATTTAGGCCCGAAAGGTTTTCTATACAGAAAGACCACAGCAACGTTCAGCAATTAATTTTGGAGAAACCCATACACATTAGGCTTCTCTTAGCGGTTTACACTCACGTGATGTCAATTCAGGCTCCTTCAGTATCGTTGTCTTGTTCCTCTGAGGGGGCTCAATTTGTAGTTTTCTCAAAATGATAAACTTGGACTGGATAGAATATTAGCGCTGTGATCCAGTAGCCTGAGCTCACCATCTCTCTCATTCTTGGGGTGATACCCTCACCCCCACCACTCCCGTCTCTCATCTACTTACTCTTTGATGAGGCAGTGATCTTGGGCTCCCCAGGTGGCAGCCGTGATAAAGAATCTGCCTGCCAATGCAGGAGACAGGAGAGGATGTGGGTTTGATCCCTGGGCCAGGAAGATCCCCTGGAGTAGGAAAGGCCATCCACTCCAGTGTTCTTCCTGAAAGACCCCTGGACAGGGGCCTGAAGGGCTACAGTCCACGGGGTCACACAACTGAGCACACACATGCACAAGGCAGTGACCTCACTGGAAGGCTGGTCTTTTGATCTTCCTGTTCGTGGGAAGCCGGTGCAGGGGCCCGACCTCCAGCCCTGGGCAACTAGACCCCGCACGTCACAGCTAAGAGTGCGCATGCTGAGCTGCAGCCGCACACCCCACCGCTGCGAGGAAGACTGAAGATGGAGCGCGCCACGACTAAGACCCGGCGAGCCCACAGAAATGAATGTTCAAAAGAGAGGAGACAAGAGCGGAAACGGAGCGTGTCTGAGCGACTTTCACTGCTCTTGAGTGCTCCAGGAGCCTGCCTGTCTCTAGGTCCTGTGGGACGTTTGGGTCCCCTTTTCAGGTTGCCTGTTTCTTAAGCTTAAGCTAGTTCCAGTTGTCATTTACGACCAAAATATTTCAAAATGCAACCCAATAAGGTAGCAATCCAAACAATGCTTAATAGCTAAAAATTAATATTACTAAAATTCAGTGTCCATATTTCCCTTAAGTGCACAAAAATATGCTAAAACATTTTTTGCCAGATCCTTGGAAGAAATCTAATTACACCATGTCCATTATTACATTTCTTTGTTGCAACAGACTATCGCACATGGATTTCCTTTGAAGATAGGACAATAAAGTTAATTTGAACCTTTTAATGTGTATAAGCTTATTAATTCATGTTATAATAGAAATGAAAATATAGGTATAATTTATGTTTATACTATATTCAAAGTAGAACTAATTTTATCAAAACAGAGTCTCAGGAAAAAGCAATTATGATGGGCATTAAGAAGGGGAGAATGATTTAGACAATATTAGAACAACATAAGACGTTTAAAGAAATTTTTGTATCTTAATTTTTGTGTTTTAAAAGTACTGTCACCTTATCATCATAATCATCAATTAAAGGAATAAAGAGGAAAATGTGAATAAAGTGTTTCAGTGAGTCCTCAAAACATCTAATGCTTTTAGATGAATAATTTTCTTCCTCTTTCTGCAGGTGTCAGAAAAAAACGTACCCCGCCAAACTGCCTACTGCCAGCATCATCATTTGTTTCCACAATGAAGAATTTAGTGCCTTGTTCCGAACACTGTCCAGCGTCATGACCCTCACTTCACAGTATATCCTTGAAGAAATTATTTTGGTAGACGACATGAGTGATTTTGGTAAGAGAGAATGCTAACCATCTTTCTAATCGTCTTTGAAGTAACGCTATCTCTGCAGCACTTGAGTTATTTTATACACAAAACATTTTTGGTGGGTGTTGAGGCAGGTTCTTTGGAGCACTGATGGTGATGTGAAAGTCTGGTCCCTGACCTTCTGGTTGGGCTAATGGGGTGGCTAGCACTTCAGATCAACATAGGGGCAAGCTGGTCTTTAGAGGTCATGGATGAGATTGAAGAAGTGATGTCTAGGATGGATCAACAACAAGCTTTTACTGTATAGCACAAGGAACTATATTCACTGTCCGGTGATAAACCATAATGGAAAATAATATGAAAAAGAATATGCATAACTGAATCACTACAGTAGAAATTAACAGTAGAAATTTCTGTGCCATAGAAATTAAAACAACATTGTAAATCAACTCTGCTTCAAGAAAGTAGCATTTTTTTTCAAAAGTGACATCTGAACTGAGATGAGTTGGGATAGATGAAGGGGAAGGAAAAACTATTTTAGGCAGAGAAAATGGCCCAGAGGCAACAGAAAATATGGTGAGTTTGGAATAGTTTTTTATTTTATGTAGGGTGTGTGTGTGTGTGTGTGTGTGTGTGTGCGCGTGCGTGCGTGCGCACGCGCTCAATCAAGTCCTTCTCTTTGCTGCCNTGGCCATTCGAATGAGGGTGTAGTGGGATCTCACTGAGGTTCAATTTGCATTTTCCTGATATCTAATGATATTGTGTTTACTTATTTTGCCCATTTTAAATTTAAACTTCAAATATTTTGCCTGTTTTGAAACTGGATTATTTCTTATTATTGAGTTTTGGGAAATTTTTATATATTTAGGTGTAAGACCTTTATCATACATATAATTACAAATATTTTCTCCTAGTCCATGGTTTGTCTTTTCATTCGCTCATTAGTGCTTTTTGAAAAACAAAAGTTTTTCATTTTAATGGAGTTCAATATTTTTTATAATTTGTTTCTGCTTTCAGCCCAGGATCACAAAAATTTATTCATTGGATTTTCTCTGAAGATGATCATGACATCTGCACTTTTCTTTCTTCCTTTCCAATCTGGATGCTTTTCTTTGTCTTATCACACTGGCTAAAATCTCTAGTACAGTGTTGAATAGAAGGGGTGATATTGGACAGCCTTGCTGTGTTCTTGATCTTAACACTCCGTTTTTCACCAGTAAGTATGATGTTATCTTTAGACTTCTCATAGATGTTCTTTTTCAGGTGGCAAAAATTCTCTTCTATTCCTAGTCTGTTGAGAGTTTTTCAGCAGATGGCTGTTGGATTTTGTCACATCATTTTCTGTGCATTGAGATGTGTGTATCTTTAGCTTGTAAAGATGGTAAATTATGTTGATTTTCTAATGTTAAACAGAGGTTACATTTATGGGATATCCCCTACTTGGTCATGATGCCTTATCCTTTGTATATATTATTGCATTTGATTTTGCTGAAATTCCAAAATTTTGTTTGGAATTTTATATCAGTGTTTGTAAGAGTGCTATTGGACTTCCTTGTCTGGTTTTATCTCAGAGTCTTTTGGCCTTGTAGAATGAGTTGGGAATTATTTTTTTTAGGATTTAATTTTTTAATGTTTGTGATTGACATCTGCTAAATACCTTTGATTACAGTAAAGACATTTCTTTCTGTTCCTTCACTTGAAATTTTCTCCTTTATTTATTAACATTCATTTTCCTTTCCTTTCTTTAACAACGGTTCTTCTCATGGGTGTGTCAGAATAATGCCTGAGGATTCTGGAGGAGCAACCGAATTGCTCTGTTGGTAGCAAAGTCCATTTCTGGCATGTTCAATGACTGGCCAAAGCTATGGCAATTGAGAGTGGGTTTATTTTGACTTAGGATTTTATTCTAATCAGAAATGACTGTTAAATTCTATCAAATAATTTCTTAGCATGATCACTATGGCTTTCCCCTATCAAATTATTAATAACTTACGTTGAGCCATCCTTACATTCCTGAAATAAACTAACCTTAGTTATACTATTCTTCTAAAATGCTGTTTTATTTGATCTGCTAATATTTTGTCTAATTGTTTTGACCTGTATAAATTAATTAGTTTGTATCAGTGATCCTCAGAAGTCTACAATTTCTCTGTGAAAATTTTAAAGTCTTGTGTCCTCGGAGATGTGAGCAGTCATATAATACATAGTCACACTGGCTAGTCAGGGCTTCCCCGGTGGTGCTCGTGGTAAAGAACCCGCCTGCCAGTGCAGGAGGGGGACGAGATGGGGACTCAAACCCTGGGTCGAGAAGGGCCCCTGGAGGAGGGCATGGCAACCCATTTCAGGATTCTTGCCTGGAGAATCCCGTGAACAGAGGAGCCTGGTGCGCTACAGTCCATGTGGCAGCAAAGAGCTGGACATGAATGAAGTGACTTAGCACCCCAGCACTGACTTGTCTAATCTAAAGAAACTTTCCTGTAACAGGAAGCACACGGGTTGTATGTGGTAATTTCATTTCAGCAAAACACAACCTGAAAGTAAAATTAGTTTAATTGTAATTTAACTGAGTTTTAGCTATATTTTACTAATATTTTACAATTTTATTTATGGTTATGTAAGAGCTTACAAGAGGCTCCCCAGGTGGTGCCAGTGGCAAAGAACTCACCTGCAATGCAGGAGGCACGAGAGCTGCAGGTTCAATCCCTGGGTAAGAAAGGTCTCCTGGAGAAGGCAATGGCAGCCCACTCCAGTATTCTTCCCTGGAGAATCCCACGGACAGAGGAGCCCGGAGGGCTACAGTCCACGGGTAGCAGAGTCGGACATGACAGAGCACGCTCCACCACCACCACCTCCAGGAGCTTATGAACACAAGGCTGACTTTCGTTTGCATATGCATATTTGGGAAACATTAAAGCAACTGAAATCAGCCCTGGAGGGTTGACAGTTTTTTTCTTCTGAGCCTATGCAAGACTCAAGTTTAAGAAACTCTGCTTTGTTTTTCTTCTTTGAGTTACTGTCATCAGATTTTTATATCAAATTTATACTAGTTCCATAAAATGAATTTGTATTTTTTCTCTATATCTCTATGCTCTAAAATCATTGAAATAATATCATTATGATTTCTTATTTTGAAATGGAACTTGTCTGGTAATTATGAATTACTGCTCCCCTTTCTGCTGTCCGACATGGAAAAAGTTTAGTTTTTTTCCTAAGGTTATTGATTGTTCTGCTCAGGCTTTCTATTTCTAGGGTCTATTCAGAGCTATCTATTTTAATAAAAATCTACTTCATCTACCTTCAAATCTACTGGCTTAAAGTCACACACCCTGTTTTTGTAATTCTCTTTCACCTTTTCTGGCACCTTGCCTTCATTCTCATTCTTAGTTTTGTACATTTTTCTTCTCGATTTCAAAAGCTTGGTAGAAATTGTATATATTAGTCATCTTTCAGAAAACTAACTTGTGCTTCGATTTATCAATTTTAAGTTTTTTGTCTTTAACTCATTAGTTACTAGTCGCCTTTGTGGGGTTGTGTCTTCTTTCTTTTGCTGTATTTTTGTGGTCTTTTTGCCCTTCTATAAGGTTAAAACAGTTTATTTCATCTCTTCCTTAGATGATAATAATACATGTAATAAGTATTCGTTTTATTCTGATTAGGATTTAGCTATATACATTGCAGTTGTTTTAAAAACAGTTCTTTATTTAGAAATTTATACGCGGCTGCGCTGGGTCTCTGTTGCCGAGTGTGCTTTCCCTAGTCGTGGCGGACAGGGGCTCCTCCCCAGTCGTGGCGGATGAGCTTCTCTCTGTGTTGGCTCCTCTTGTTGCAGAGCACGGCTCTAGGTGCTCAGCCTCCAGTGGCTGCGGCTTGCCGGCCCTGGAGCACAGGCCCAGTAGCTGAGGCACGTGGGCTTTGTTGCTCCCCAGCATGCGGGATCGTCCCAGACCAAGCATCAGAACCTGCACGTCTCCTGCAACGGCTGCCAGATTCTTCACCACTGCGTCACCAGGGAAGCCCTATACATTAGATTTTAACATGCTATGTTTTCAGGTTTACTCATCTCTAAATTGTTATTGTTGTTCAGTCACTAAGTTGTGTTCAACTCTTTGCAACCCCATGGGCTGCAGCATACCAGGCCCTATGCCCCAGTTTGCTCCAATTCATGTCCACTGAGTCAGTGACGCTGTCTAATCATCTCATCCTTTGCTGCCCCCTTCTCCTTTTGCCTTCAGTCTTAGCATCTTTTCCCGTGAGTCAGCTCTTCACATCAGGTGGCCAAAGTATTGGAGCCTCAGCTTCAGCATCAGTCCTTCTAATAATATTCAGGGTTGATTTCCTTTAGGATTGACTGATTTGATCTCCTTGCAGTCCAAGGGACTCTCAAGAATCTTCTCCAGGACCAGTTTAAAAAGCATCAATTCTTCAGCGCTCAGCCTTCTTTATGGTCCAGCTCTCCCATCTGTACGTGATTACTGGAAAAGCCATAGCTTTGACTAGATGGACCTTTGTTGGCAAAGTGATATGTCTGCTTTCTTAATACACTGTCTAGGTTTGTCATAGCACTCCTTCCTAAATAATTTGCAGTTTATTTCTCTTTGATCCAAGACTTATTTAGAAAAGTGGGTTTTATTTAAGATTGGATTTAGGCAAGTTCCCCCCGACCTCCCTGCCATGGCCATAATTTAACAGTTTGCTGCTGGGCTGCTAAGTCGCTTCAGTTGTGTCCGACTCTGTGCAACCCCATAACGGCAGCCCACCAGCCTCCCCTGTCCCTGGGATTCTCCAGGCAAGAACACCGGAGTGGGCTGCCATTTCCTTCTCCGGTGCATGAAAGTGAAAAGTGAGAGTGAAGTCACTCAGTCATGTGTGACTCTTTGTGACCCCATGGACTGCAGCCTACCAGGCTCCTCCGCCCATGGGATTTTCCAGGCACAAGTACTGGAATGGGTTGCCAGTGCCTTCTCCAATTTAACAGTTTAGACAAGTAAATAACTGTTTACAGAATAGTTTGTCAGTCAGCTATCAAGATGTTTTTTCTAACATGCTTAGAGGACTGTCACTTCGTGTATTTGCCCGCTCGACCCTTCTGACTCAGAGTGTGGTCTGAGGACCAGTAGCACTGGGAGCCCCTAGAAGCGTGTCAGCCCCGCTGAATGCCAGGCCTGACCCCAGATGTACTTAATCAGAATATGCATCTGGAAAGAAGCTCAGGAGTGTTTCTGCGCATTAAAGTGCAGCATTCTTCAGCTGGTTTGTTAGGGCTGCTGTAATAAACCTCCATAAACTGGCATGCTCCAATGACAGCCATCTGTTGTCTCACGGGTCTCTGGAGGCTGGGAAGTCAGAAACCTTGGTCAGCAGGGTGGGTTCTTTTCTGGGCTGCGGGGAGGATGGTGCAGGCCCCTCTCCTTGGCTTACGGCCTTTTCCTTCCTGTGTCTCTTCACATCGCCCTGTATCCTCAGGTCCCCTTTTTGTAAGGACACCAGCCTTACTGGATGAGGGCCACCCAAATGACCTCTCGCTCATTACAGCAACCCCATTTCCAGATTGGGTCATATTCTGGGGTCCTGGTGGTTAGAATGTGGAGAAGGGGGACAGAAGTCAACCCATAATAGTCCTGCTTTAACTAGACCGTTGGGAATCGCGTCAGCAAAGCACAACACCAGCTAAATGTGGACAAGCAAGCATTTGTCTAAATTACCTTCACCCTGAAAAGAAACATATTTAGGCCCGAAAGATTTTCTATACAGAAAGACCACAGCAACGTTCAGCAATTAATTTTGGAGACACCCATACACATTAGGCTTCTCTTAGCGGTTTACACTCACGTGATGTCAATTCAGACTCCTTTAGTATCATTGTCTTGTTCCTCTGAGGGGGCTCAATTTGTAGTTTTCTCAAAATGATAAACTTGGACTGGATAGAATATTAGCGCTGTGATCCAGTAGCCTGAGCTCACCATCTCTCTCATTCTTGGGGTGATACCCTCACCCCCACCACTCCCGTCTCTCATCTACTTACTCTTTGATGAGGCAGTGATCTTGGGCTCCCCAGGTGGCAGCCGTGATAAAGAATCTGCCTGCCAATGCAGGAGACACGAGAGGATGTGGGTTTGATCCCTGGGCCAGGAAGATCCCCTGGAGTAGGAAAGGCCATCCACTCCAGTGTTCTTCCTGAAAGACCCCTGGACAGGGGCCTGAAGGGCTACAGTCCACGGGGTCACACAACTGAGCACACACATGCACAAGGCAGTGACCTCACTGGAAGGCTGGTCTTTTGATCTTCCTGTTCGTGGGAAGCCGGTGCAGGGGCCCGACCTCCAGCCCTGGGCAACTAGACCCCGCACGTCACAGCTAAGAGTGCGCATGCTGAGCTGCAGCCGCACACCCCACCGCTGCGAGGAAGACTGAAGATGGAGCGCGCCACGACTAAGACCCGGCGAGCCCACAGAAATGAATGTTCAAAAGAGAGGAGACAAGAGCGGAAACGGAGCGTGTCTGAGCGACTTTCACTGCTCTTGAGTGCTCCAGGAGCCTGCCTGTCTCTAGGTCCTGTGGGACGTTTGGGTCCCCTTTTCAGGTTGCCTGTTTCTTAAGCTAGTTCCAGTTGTCATTTACGACCAAAATATTTCAAAATGCAACCCAGTAAGGTAGCAATCCAAACAATGCTTAATAGCTAAAAATTAATATTACTAAAATTCAGTGTCCATATTTCCCTTAAGTGCACAAAAATATACTAAAACATTTTTTGCCAGATCCTTGGAAGAAATCTAATTACACCATATCCATTATTACATTTCTTTGTTGCAACAGACTATTGCACATGGATTTTNATTAATATTACTAAAATTCAGTGTCCATATTTCCCTTAAGTGCACAAAAATATGCTAAAACATTTTTTGCCAGATCCTTGGAAGAAATCTAATTACACCATGTCCATTATTACATTTCTTTGTTGCAACAGACTATCGCACATGGATTTCCTTTGAAGATAGGACAATAAAGTTAATTTGAACCTTTTAATGTGTATAAGCTTATTAATTCATGTTATAATAGAAATGAAAATATAGGTATAATTTATGTTTATACTATATTCAAAGTAGAACTAATTTTATCAAAACAGAGTCTCAGGAAAAAGCAATTATGATGGGCATTAAGAAGGGGAGAATGATTTAGACAATATTAGAACAACATAAGACGTTTAAAGAAATTTTTGTATCTTAATTTTTGTGTTTTAAAAGTACTGTCACCTTATCATCATAATCATCAATTAAAGGAATAAAGAGGAAAATGTGAATAAAGTGTTTCAGTGAGTCCTCAAAACATCTAATGCTTTTAGATGAATAATTTTCTTCCTCTTTCTGCAGGTGTCAGAAAAAAACGTACCCCGCCAAACTGCCTACTGCCAGCATCATCATTTGTTTCCACAATGAAGAATTTAGTGCCTTGTTCCGAACACTGTCCAGCGTCATGACCCTCACTTCACAGTATATCCTTGAAGAAATTATTTTGGTAGACGACATGAGTGATTTTGGTAAGAGAGAATGCTAACCATCTTTCTAATCGTCTTTGAAGTAACGCTATCTCTGCAGCACTTGAGTTATTTTATACACAAAACATTTTTGGTGGGTGTTGAGGCAGGTTCTTTGGAGCACTGATGGTGATGTGAAAGTCTGGTCCCTGACCTTCTGGTTGGGCTAATGGGGTGGCTAGCACTTCAGATCAACATAGGGGCAAGCTGGTCTTTAGAGGTCATGGATGAGGTTGAAGAAGTGATGTCTAGGATGGATCAACAACAAGCTTTTACTGTATAGCACAAGGAACTATATTCACTGTCCGGTGATAAACCATAATGGAAAATAATATGAAAAAGAATATGCATAACTGAATCACTACAGTAGAAATTAACAGTAGAAATTTCTGTGCCATAGAAATTAACACAACATTGTAAATCAACTCTGCTTCAAGAAAGTAGCATTTTTTTTCAAAAGTGACATCTGAACTGAGATGAGTTGGGATAGATGAAGGGGAAGGAAAAACTATTTTAGGCAGAGAAAATGGCCCAGAGGCAACAGAAAATATGGTGAGTTTGGAATAGTTTTTTATTTTATGTAGGGTGTGTGTGTGTGTGTGTGTGTGTGTGTGTGTGTGCGTGCGTGCGCACACGCTCAATCAAGTCCTTCTCTTTGCTGCCCCATGGACTGTTGCCTGCCAGGCTCCTCTGCCCATGGAATTTTCCAGGCAAGAATACTGGAGTGGGTTGCCATTTCCTTCTCCAGGAGATCTTCCCCACCCAGGAATCAAACCTGTGTCTCTTAGGTCTCCTGCCTTGGCAGGCAGATTCTTTACCACTGTATACTGGGAGGGCTTCCCTGGTGGCTCATATGGTAAAGCATCTGCTTGCAATTCAGGAGACCCAGGTTCGATCCCTGAGTCAGGAAGATCCCCTGGAGAAGGAAATGGCAATCCATTCTAGTACTCTTGCCTGGAAAATTCCATTGATGGAGGAGCCTGGTAGGCTACAGTCCATGGAGTTGCAAAGAGTGGGACACGACTGAGCGACTATCACTGGGAAAGGACTTTTGTAAATTATGTATGAGTATAGTTTTAGGAGGGAGGGGTTGGGCATGAAACCAGAAATGTAAAAAGTAGCCCCTCATGAAGACATTGTTTGAATTTTATTTGAAGAAAATGGGGAATGATTCCAAGACTTAATATAGGGTAATGACACGATACAGATGCTTTACATGAAAGAATTCTAATCACACCAACTACACCTAAGGGTTTATTCCTTCATGGTCACTGATTTTAAACAACAAGAACACTAGAACAAAATTTTCTGAGCTCCATTTAGCATTTGAACTCAGTTGTCTATTTTACAACTTAATTCCAAACCTGAGGCAAGCCGGGAGGAAGCAGGTGAAGGATAAGCTCTCTGGGGTCTGCAGGTTGCCTGTGGGGTCCATTTCTCATGGAAGCAATGCAATGCATATTGGATACTACCTAAAAGTTTACCTAATCTAC
Organism: Raphicerus campestris; assembly: GCA_006410735.1. NCBI lineage: Eukaryota > Metazoa > Chordata > Mammalia > Artiodactyla > Bovidae > Raphicerus > Raphicerus campestris. Next base: position 617,159 of record SJYW01000294.1, on the reverse strand, counting down.
TGTGAATCTGACCCACTATGGGCTGGGACAGAAAAAAGAGGAGGAGAAATGGAAGGAAGAAGAATAGACAAGGAAAGAAAAGAAGAGGAGGTTCACCCTTGGAAAAGCAACTGAGATGTGTCAGCTCAGAAGTGAAATGAGGACTTCCTTTGTGGGTCGGCAGTTAAGAATTCACCTGCCAGTGCAGGGGACATGGGTTCGATCCCTGATCTGGGGAGATCCCACATGCTGCCGGGCAACCAAGCCTGTGCGGCACAGCTACTGAGCCTGGACGCCTAGAGGCCATGTTCTGTAACAAGAGAAGCCACCGCATTGAGAAACCCATGCACTGCAAGTAAAGAGTAGACCCCTGCTCCCCACAAGAGAGAAAGGCTGTGCACAGCAAGAAAGGCCAGTGCAGCAAAAAAAAAAAAAAAAAGTGGAATGGGACTCGAGCTAGTGTCAGCTCCATTTAGGAGTTTCACTCATTGGCCAGACACTGGCCAGGAAGGTCAGGTCAGGAAGCAACAGTCAGAACTGGACATGGAACAACAGACTGGTTCCAAATCGGGAAAGGAGTATGTCAAGATTGTAGACTGTCACCCTGCTTATTTAACTTCCATGCAGAGTGCATCACACGAAATGCCAGGCTGGATGAAGCACAAGCTGGAATCAAGATTGCCGGGAGAAGTATCAATAACCTCAGATACGCAGATGACACCACCCTTATGGCAGAAAGTGAAGAAGAACTAAAGAGCCTCTTGATGAAAGTGAAAGAGAAGAGTGAAAAAGGTGGCTTAAAACTCAACATTCAGAAAACTAAGATCATGGCATCCAGTCCCATCACTTCCTGGCAAATAGATGGGGAAACAATGGAAATAGAGACTTTATTTTTATTTGGGCTCCAAAGTCACTGCAGATGGTTACTGCAGCCATGACATTAAAAGATGCTTGCTCCTTGGAAGAAAAGCTATGACCAACCTAGATAGTATATGCAAAAGCAGAGACATTACTTTGCCAACAAAGGTCCATCTA
>SJYW01000294.1:599866-610511 GCA_006410735.1 Raphicerus campestris | reverse complement strand
TCATCCTCTGCCACCTCCTTCTCCTCTTGCCTTCAATCTTTCCCAGCATCAGGGTCTTTTCCAATGAGCAGGCTCTTCGCATCAGGTGGCCAAAGTATTGGAGTTGCAGCTTCAGCATCAGTCCTTGCAATGAATATTCAGGGTTGATTTCCTTTAGGATTGACTGGTTGATCTCCTTGCAGTCCAAGGGACTCTCAAGAGTCTTCTCCAACACCACAATTCAAAAGCATCAGTTCTTTGGTGCTCAGCCTTCGTTATGGACCAACTCTCACATCTATACATGACTACTGAAAAAAAACATAGCTTTGATTATGACGACCTTTGTGGGCAAAGTGCTGTCTCTGCTTTTTAATACACTGTCTAGGTTGGTCATAGCTTTCCTTCCAAGAAGGAAAGGACCTCCTTTATCATCATCATATTAACCTCTGAGTATTGAGTGACTGTTATGTGTCAGGCTCTGTGCTTGGTGATGTATTTCTTCTTCTCACTGCAGTCCTGCAAGGACTATGTAGATCTGCCTTCTCACCGATGAGAAAGCTGAGACTTTCTCAAGTGGCCTGGGGGTCAGTACCAAGTTAGGTGCACAACTGTTATGAATAAAGTCAGAGTGCTCCAAAGCACCATAATTTATGCTTTTTCTATTAAAATTTTAATAATGATATATTAAAATAGAGGCATTTCATGGATTTCTCTGGTGGTCCAGTGGTTGGAACTCTGTGCTTCCAATGCAGAGGGCCTGGGTTTAATCCTTGGTCGGGGAATTAAGAGCCCATATGCCACAAAGTGTGGCCAAAAAGTAAAAAAAAAAAAAGGAGTATTTCGCTAGAAACAGAGAAAAATATTCACAGTTGATTTCAATGCTGAATCTCTTTTTGTTCATGTTTTGTGCACATTTTGTGCACGTTCATTCAATCAAACTTTTTTGAGTTTGGAACATCTGCAGAACAGCAGTTTTTAAAAATCAATCAAAATTATGAGAAACTGGTTAATATACTTTGCAGTTGTCAAATGCTGACTCTTTTTTCCAGATGATTTGAAAGAGAAACTCGACTATCACTTGGAAACTTTTCGAGGAAAGATTAAATTAATAAGAAACAAAAAGAGAGAGGGGCTGATTCGAGCAAGGATGACGGGAGCATCCCACGCTTCAGGTATGAAGGTTTTGCTCCAGACAGGACCCCATGTCTGTGTCCCAGAGGTCTTCCTGCCCATGAGGAAGCCATCCTCACATGTCTCTATGGCATAAACAGAAGAGTGGGAATATATTTCAGCCTTATGAGTCTTAAATCTTTGTCTGACTCTGAAAGTATTGTGCTTCAAGATGTTAATTTGTTATTTCAAATAGAAGACAAATAGAAGTTATCCTCGTCATGAGGGGGAGGGGGTATAAGCTCAGCCTCCTGTTACAGGACACGTCCCCCAGGTACAGACTCTGGGATGTGGTTGTACATGCAGGGGGGCCCCAAGGTGGTCTCGGGAACCAGGTAAAGGGGTGAGGAAAGCAAGACTTTACAGGGAGAGCAGGGCTGTGATGTAGCTGCAGAGACCCCATGGGGACCTCGGAAGCTAAGAAGGGGTCAGTCCAGGTCCTCAGAGAAGCAGAGGCCCGGATGACACGGGAGGAGTGCTTAAAGAGAAATGTCTGCGAAGGGTAAAGGGGAGAGGGGGAAGTGTGGGCTGGAAGCTTCTGGTGTGACCCCGGCGGAAGGAGGCAAGGAAGGAGGGAAGGCCGAAAGCCCTTCGGTCTGCTGCGTGGCTCCCACAAGGGGCTCGAGTGGGCCAGTCGGGAGCCCCTGAGCCAAGACCGCGCACTGGAGGAGTCCTGAGGGGGCCCCCTGCGGCTGGTCGGGTTCACCTGGTTCTTGGGGGCCCACACAGTGTGTGCAGTGATTGGCTGGGAGCCCCGGGGAGGGCGTGGCCTTGGTGTGAACACACCAGAAGATCCCAAAGCTGGAGGACCCTCTGGGGCAGCTTCTCGTGAAGGGAGGTCTCAGCCGCCGGGAGCACGGGGGTCTCATCTGGCCTCCAGTGTCCCTTGGGACCGCAGTCCCATCCTCCGCCAGGGGCAGTTCCTGAGCTGTGAGACACGAGACACCAGCAAGGGAATGAGTCCCGAAGGGAATCCTGATGATCGAGCTTCCTGGAAGCCCGAGTAATCAGAGGGTTGTTCCCAGAAAATTAACCTAGGTCCAAAGGCACGGGGTGATGTTTAAGGATCCGGCCATGTGGCAATCTGAGGAAATATCTCGGTTCCTTAGCAAAGTATTTCCTTATTGAGTAGAAGGTCAACTAAAAGCAAAATCTGAGTCTTTATTTTCTTCTCTATTTTGGCCTGATCAATTGAGACATTCTCTTACTTAACTACATTGCTCAGTCCTGTCCAACTCTATGGATTGTAGCCCGCCAGCCTCCTCTCTCCATGGGATTCTCCAGGCAAGAAAACTGGAGTGGTTGCCATTTCCTTCTCCAGGGGATCTTCCTAACCCAGGGATCAACCCAGGTCTCCTGCATTACACGCGGGTTCTTTACTGTCTGAGCCACCAGGGAAGCTACCTACCAGATAATACATACTGATTGTCCAAAATTCAATACAAACCACTAAAACTGAATGGCATGTGTCTTTTCAGAATGTTGATTTTATGCATTAATATGCATATGTGTGTACATATGTATCTGTATATATACACATATGTATACATAGACACACACATAGATTTAAGGATTTTTAAATAAATGGAATTGTACTATCTCTATTCTGAGACTTACTCTTTTCATTCCAGTTTAATGTTCTGTAACTTTTCCCCTGACAATGCCTGACCAGTTACCTCAGCTTTTGTTTGCAGCATTGTATAGTATTCCATATGGATTCCATAATGGATTCCCATCATCTGATTAGCCATTTGTCATTTCCTGATTTTTACTTTTTACAATTACTGAAAAAAAAAAAGCTGCACTGCCAATTTTTGTACTTACACCTTTGTGGAAATGAATGCTTGTACCTATGGGATAATTTCTTAAAAGTGCAATTGCCGGGCAAAAGGGAATTCTTATTTTAAATTTTGGTGGATGCTGCCAAATTGTCTTAAAACAGATGGCACCAATTAACAGTTCCATCACAGGGTATAAGAGGGCCCTCTCCCTGGAGCCTTGCTGACCCTGGTGGTTTATTACCAGTCGTTCTCTGCTGTACTTAGTCCTTCAGTTGTGTGCGACTCTCTGTGATCCCGTGGACCGTAACTCAGCAGGCTCCTCTGTCCATGGGGATTCTCCAGGCAAGCATACTGGAGCGGGTTGCCCTCCTCCAGAGAAGCTTCCCGACCCACAGATTGAACCCAGGTCTCCCTCGTTGCAGGCGGATTCTTTACCATTTGAGCCACCAGAGAGGCCCAGTCATTCTAGTCTTTGACAAAATTTTGGTCAAAAAGCTGTATCCTTTATTTTCTTGGCATTTCCTTGACTACTAGCAACATGGAGTATTTTTTCCTATTTTTGTAGATTGTTTATGGATTTTTCTGTGAATTTGGCCTGTTCATATCCTTTGTGAGTTTTCTGATTGGGTGGTTTGTCCTTTTGTTATTGATTCAAAAGTGCCTTTATGATACGAATCCTGTGTTATATACACTGAGAATATCATTCCCCAGTCTGTGGTTGGTCTTCCCATTTTTGTTGATGGTGTCTTGCACTGAAGAGACGTGTTAGTCGCTCAGTCGTGTCCGACTCTTTGCGACCCCATGGACTGTAGCCTGCCAAGCCTGCCAGGCTCCTCCATCCATAGAATTTTCCAAGCAAGAATACTGAAGTGGGTTGCCATTTCCTTCTCCAGGGGCTCTTCTCGACCCAGGGATCAAACCATGGTCTCCTGCATTGTAGGAAGACTTTTTACCATCTGAGCTACCAGGGAAGTTGAACAGAAGTTTACCAAAAAATCCAGTTCCTCTTGCTGGGCACAGAGCCACGCTGGACATTCCTGCCTTCCTTTCAGCAGGAATGGCCCATGACTACGTTTCAGCCACATTTCCTGACCAAGGCTTGCAGGAAATTGGTTTATCCCCCTCCACACTATAGTTCCATTCTGGCTGATGAAGGTAGAGCTAAATGAGTAGAAAGAAACTTTGACCGCATAGGCGCTGTTGTACATTTTGGAGGTTTATTTTAAGGGCCGATAGCTTTGGGACTCCCCTCGTGGCCCACTGGTTAAGACTCTGAGCTCACTGAGAGCACGGGTTCCATCCCTGGTGGGGGAACTAAGATCCTGTGCGCCACATGGCACCACCTAAAAGGAAAAGTAGAAAAGGAGAGAGAAGTGAGATTCATTTAAAAAGTCACGGCCGCTAGCTTTAACTTAATAATGAAATTATCAGATTCATCAATATTTTTCTTTATGATTTTNCTAAGATCCTGTGCGCCACACGGCACCACCTAAAAGGAAAAGTAGAAAAGGAGAGAGAAGTGAGATTAATTTAAAAAGTCACGGCCGCTAGCTTTAACTTAATAATGAAATAATCAGATTCATCAATATTTTTCTTGATGATTTTTTTGTCTTGTTTGAGAAGTTCTTACTCTAAGATCCTGATGATAGTCTACATTTTTTAAAAATGCTTTTTGCGTTGCAGTTTTTCGGTTTCATCCGTTTGCTTTTGGCTGCACGGGTCTTTGTTGTCGCTGGGCTCTCGCTAGTCGTGGCGTACTCTCTAGCGGCTGTTGGCAGGCTTCTCGCGGCAGCGGCTTCTCTTGTTGCGGAGCATGGTCTCTAGGCCCGTGGGCTTCGCTAGCTGCGGCCACAGGCTTGCTTGCTGCGTGGCAGGTGCAGTCCTCCCAGACCAGGGGTTGAACCCGTGTCCCCTGCATTGGCAGGCAGACTCTCAGCCCCTGGACCATGAGGGAAGCCCTGCCCTCATCACTCACCTCCCCCTCGCTCTCCCTCCATGTTACTGACCTTCTTGCTGCTCCTCAAACATACCAGCTGTTCTATCTCAGAGCCTTTCTTTGCGTGTGATTTTCCCACCTAGAATTTTCCTCCTCCAGCCCCCTGCATGACCTGTTACTTCACTTTGTCCAGGTCTCTGGTTCAGTGTCTCATTATCAGAGAGGCCGGTCGAAATCGCCCTGTATCAGCGCGGCCCTGTTCTCTAGCATCCTGCCTCTGACGGGGTTTTCTTGGTAATGTTTATGGCTGCCTGTCCACTCGCCCTTGTGGGTGATGCTGCCTATGTGATGACCGAAGTTGCCCTCAAACCGAGACAGCTGTGATGAGCCTGTGCTGTGTCCTTGGCAGGAGGGAAAATGACCATTGCTGGGTGGGTTTAACTCTATCAGGAAGAATTAGAAGGCTAGAGTTTTGCAAAGTGGAGAAAAATTGAGAAAGAGAAGCTCTAATTAGATGGCCTGAATTGAAAGGAAAGGCGACTTTTTTGCATGGGAGCAGAAATGTTATGGTTTGGAAGCAGCCATAAGCAGCTAGGAAACATCGGTGTTGTCCTGAACCCAAGGATTCTTGTGGTCAGGGAGGAAAAGGAGGGACTTTGTATGAGAAACAGCATCTTCTTGGGAGAGTCAGGGTTACATCAGGCAAGGAGGTCTGCAGGAGAATTTAGTGTAGGGAAATTTAATTTTTTTTAAGGATTTTAGTTTTTAAAAGCGTCTTCTTTTTGGCTGTGCTGGGTTCTCATTGCTGTGCATGGGTTTTTCTCGTTGCGGCGAGCAGGGGCTATTCTCTAGTTGTGAGGGGTGGGCTTCTCATTTCAGTGGCTTCTCTTCTCATGGGGCACAGGCTCTGGGGTGTCGGGACATGCGGGCTCAGTAGTTGCAGCTCAGGGGCTTAGTTATTGTCTTGCTGAATCTCACAGTGCACACTGTCCACTGAAGCCAGGGTAGGCAAGGTGCAAGCAAGGAAGCTGGAAGAAAACTCAAGGGGCCGTAGCAACTACAGACACGTTTATCCTCTCCCGACTGGCACAGCAGCTCCAGCAGCAGACACGCTGTGCTCTGTCATGGTTGACCCAGCGGACACAGCCATCGTGCAGCCTCAGAGGCCTTTCAGGTGGAGCTTACAGAGCAGAAATGGCCCGTGGCCAAGCAGGCGCATCATGACGTACACGCACAGTGCTACAGGTGATCTCAGCCGTTACAAAACCACGCATTTACAAAATGTGGGGGGAGAGCCAGGGGCATGGGGCGAGAGAGCCTGACCACCTCCATCTTGGCTAATTTCCTCTTCCCCTAAAGTTGCCCAGTGACATGTGGAATCTTCCCGGACCAGGGGTGAACCCATGTCCCCTGCACTGAGGGGCAGGCTCTTTCCTGGGCCACTAAGGAAGCCCAGAAATTCACTTTAAATAAGGGGACTGTGGAAAGAGTCAAGGGTAGTCCACAGCAGAGCAGGAAGTTTGGGGGAATAAATACAAGGCAATCAGGGGGTGAGAACGGAGCATCTTCCACTGAATTGGCCTGGATGGTCAGCAGGTGGCCAAGAGGGCAGAGGTGAGGTGTGGATTTCAACTGCCATCCTAAAGGCAACAGGTTAGCAAAATTGAACACGCCACCGAGAACTTGGGGTGCTACGTGACCGTCACAAACAAGAGACGATTTGTCGTCTCATATAGGAGACAGAGTAATGCCCTTCCCCAAGGAGGTCATCCTAATTCCCAGAACCTGTTAATATGTTTACTTATGTGGCACAGAGGGCAGTGTCTGACTCTCCACCACAAACATCCAGGGCGGGTGATTGTTGACAGAACAGAAAGCACTCAGTTTTGAAGCAGAGCCTTCATTTCCAGTTTGGTATGTGCCAATTACCGGTTATGGGATCTTGGGCAAGTCACTTCTCAGAACCGCAGCTTCCTAATCCATGATATGAGAACAAAAATATATAACTAATGTGGTTGTTGCAATGACTGAATGAGGTCGTTATGAGCGCTCTGTTAAGCGTTGAGTGTTAAACAAATGCTCAGTAGCCGGTGATTTCATGTGTGCGTGCTAAGTCACTTTAGTCAGTCCCACTCTTTGTGACCCCATGGACTGTAGCCCGCCAGGCTCCCCTCTCCGTGAGATTCTCCAGGCAAGAGTACTGGGGGTGGGTTGTCACGCCCTCCACCAGGGACTCTTCCCAACCCAAGGATCGAACCTTCATTTCTTACATCTCCTGCATTGGCAGACGGGTTCTTTACCACTTCGCACCACCTGGGAAACCCAGACAGTGAGTAGTACAAATAAGTAAGAAATTAAAACATAGATATTTAATTATATGCTTCAAAATGATAAAATATGTAAAATAAAAGTAGAAATACAGGGAAAACTAATGAAAATACAGACCATTCATGGTGGGAAGTCTCTCAGACTTTAGAACTCACCATCCTTATCTTCTGGTTAAAGAAACTAATCTCCCCAATAGACTAGAGACCTGCTCCAGGTCACACAATTCAGGACACAGACCCTCAAATTCTGATTTCCATGGCAGTGAATAGTATTACCACACTACTGGTCATGGAAACAGCAAACAAACAAAAATGAGAAATTCAAATAGCAGAGTCACCTGAATTTTTTTCACAAAATGCAAATGTTTGACAGATTTATGGTGTGAATGAAGTAGAAACGCTTGGATATTTTATAAAAGTTGGTCATACACTTGAGCACAAAGAGATTCTCTGTAAACTCCCCCATAACTAGATTTTGCATACCACATTATCAAACATCAATCCCAAAACAAAAAAATCAAGAGAGAGAGCAATAACATAATAACAATATGTTATTGTAAAATATTTTTATTGTTAATAAAAATTAAAATATTCAATACCTTAAAAATAACTGCTTTAGAGACCAAATTGAGAATGTTTAAAATAGATATAATGAGCTATGATTAAACAGTGAAGGACAGGGAAGCCTGGCATGCTGCAGTCCACAGCGTCACAGTCAGTCATGACTTAGCAAATGAACAACAACAAGCTAATGTTTAAATGTAAAAATGTTGACACTAAAGAAAAGCAGAAAATAAAATGAAGCAAGGGAAGGAAGAGACTGAAAATATTGAGAGAGGGTGATGCAGCATTTGTTTGTTTTTTAAATATGAAAACAAAACTTGCAAAACAGAATCCCTAGAGAAGTTGTGTAAGTAGGTTATGCTGGGAAAGACTGAGGGCATGAGGAGAAGGGGGCAACAGAGGATGAGATGGTTGGACGGCATCATAAACTCAAAGGACTTGAATTGAGCAAACTCAGGGAGTCGGTGAAGGACAGGCAAGCCTGGTGTGCTGCAGTCCACCGTCGCAAAGAGTCGGACACGACTGAGCGACTGGACGACAGTAACAAGGGTTGCTACGGGAAACCAGGAAGCAAGCCTCCACTCAGGGAAGATGAAGAAGATTTCTCCTGACTTTTAACCTCAGCGAGCAATTCAGTTTTGAACATTCCCCAGATATATGTTTTAAGGAGGAAGGATGGGAAAGAGCCTTTATCAGGTCCATTGAACGAGCGTCCTTCAGTGCTTGGGTTTTTAAATCTGTTTACTATTTTTGGCTGTGCTGGGTCTTGCTACACACGNGCACCACCTGGGAAACCCAGACAGTGAGTAGTACAAATAAGTAAGAAATTAAAACATAGATATTTAATTATATGCTTCAAAATGATAAAATATGTAAAATAAAAGTAGAAATACAGGGAAAACTAATGAAAATACAGACCATTCATGGTGGGAAGTCTCTCAGACTTTAGAACTCACCATCCTTATCTTCTGGTTAAAGAAACTAATCTCCCCAATAGACTAGAGACCTGCTCCAGGTCACACAATTCAGGACACAGACCCTCAAATTCTGATTTCCATGGCAGTGAATAGTATTACCACACTACTGGTCATGGAAACAGCAAACAAACAAAAATGAGAAATTCAAATAGCAGAGTCACCTGAATTTTTTTCACAAAATGCAAATGTTTGACAGATTTATGGTGTGAATGAAGTAGAAACGCTTGGATATTTTATAAAAGTTGGTCATACACTTGAGCACAAAGAGATTCTCTGTAAACTCCCCCATAACTAGATTTTGCATACCACATTATCAAACATCAATCCCAAAACAAAAAAATCAAGAGAGAGAGCAATAACATAATAACAATATGTTATTGTAAAATATTTTTATTGTTAATAAAAATTAAAATATTCAATACCTTAAAAATAACTGCTTTAGAGACCAAATTGAGAATGTTTAAAATAGATATAATGAGCTATGATTAAACAGTGAAGGACAGGGAAGCCTGGCATGCTGCAGTCCACAGGGTCACAGTCAGTCATGACTTAGCAAATGAACAACAACAAGCTAATGTTTAAATGTAAAAATGTTGACACTAAAGAAAAGCAGAAAATAAAATGAAGCAAGGGAAGGAAGAGACTGAAAATATTGAGAGAGGGTGATGCAGCATTTGTTTGTTTTTTAAATATGAAAACAAAACTTGCAAAACAGAATCCCTAGAGAAGTTGTGTAAGTAGGTTATGCTGGGAAAGACTGAGGGCATGAGGAGAAGGGGGCAACAGAGGATGAGATGGTTGGACGGCATCATAAACTCAAAGGACTTGAATTGAGCAAACTCAGGGAGTCGGTGAAGGACAGGCAAGCCTGGTGTGCTGCAGTCCACCGTCGCAAAGAGTCGGACACGACTGAGCGACTGGACGACAGTAACAAGGGTTGCTACGGGAAACCAGGAAGCAAGCCTCCACTCAGGGAAGATGAAGAAGATTTCTCCTGACTTTTAACCTCAGCGAGCAATTCAGTTTTGAACATTCCCCAGATATATGTTTTAAGGAGGAAGGATGGGAAAGAGCCTTTATCAGGTCCATTGAACGAGCGTCCTTCAGTGCTTGGGTTTTTAAATCTGTTTACTATTTTTGGCTGTGCTGGGTCTTGCTACACACGGGCTTTTCTCTAGCTGTGTTCGGCGGGGGCTACACTCTAGTTGCAGCGTGCGGGCTTCTCACTGCTGTGGCTTCTCTTGTTGCGAGCACAGGCTCCGGGCGTGGAGGCTTCAGAAGTTGCAGACATGAGTGCAATAGTTTTCAACTTCAGCACTTTCACCCTGAGGCCCCTAGAGCACAGTAGGTATGGCTCCCGGGCTTAGTTGCCCCGCGCCACGTGGGGTCTTCCCAGACCAGATATCAAACCCGTGTCTCCTACATTGGATTCTTTACTGCTGAGCCACTGGGTAAGTTCCGGCCCTTCGGTGATTTTAGATCCTAAGGAGAAGTTAGCTTAATCTGGGATATAGCATTTAGCAGAGTCACTATGTTGTACAACCACCACCCCCTCTAGTTCGAAAATATTTTCATCACCCCAAGACCCATAAATCGGGAAATTTTCTTATTTCCACTTCTCCCAGCCCCTGGCAACCACCAGTCTTCATCTGTCTCTGGATTTACTTATTCTGGATATTTCATAGAAATGGAATCAGACCTCATGTCTGGCTCTTTCACCTGCATGATACTTTTGAGATTCATGTACATGTACAGGACTTCACTTTTTATGGCTGGATGATATTCCATGGAGTGTGTATATGGAGTTTGTTTCTCCGCTCATCTGTTGGTGGACATTTGGGCTATTTCCATCTTTGGGATAATATAAGGAGTACTGCTATAGATATGTGTATACACGGGAACATTTGAATC
>SJYW01000294.1:576960-597921 GCA_006410735.1 Raphicerus campestris | reverse complement strand
AAATGCTCAGTAGCCGGTGATTTCATGTGTGCGTGCTAAGTCACTTTAGTCAGTCCCACTCTTTGTGACCCCATGGACTGTAGCCCGCCAGGCTCCCCTCTCCGTGAGATTCTCCAGGCAAGAGTACTGGGGGTGGGTTGTCACGCCCTCCACCAGGGACTCTTCCCAACCCAAGGATCGAACCTTCATTTCTTACATCTCCTGCATTGGCAGACGGGTTCTTTACCACTTCGCACCACCTGGGAAACCCAGACAGTGAGTAGTACAAATAAGTAAGAAATTAAAACATAGATATTTAATTATATGCTTCAAAATGATAAAATATGTAAAATAAAAGTAGAAATACAGGGAAAACTAATGAAAATACAGACCATTCATGGTGGGAAGTCTCTCAGACTTTAGAACTCACCATCCTTATCTTCTGGTTAAAGAAACTAATCTCCCCAATAGACTAGAGACCTGCTCCAGGTCACACAATTCAGGACACAGACCCTCAAATTCTGATTTCCATGGCAGTGAATAGTATTACCACACTACTGGTCATGGAAACAGCAAACAAACAAAAATGAGAAATTCAAATAGCAGAGTCACCTGAATTTTTTTCACAAAATGCAAATGTTTGACAGATTTATGGTGTGAATGAAGTAGAAACGCTTGGATATTTTATAAAAGTTGGTCATACACTTGAGCACAAAGAGATTCTCTGTAAACTCCCCCATAACTAGATTTTGCATACCACATTATCAAACATCAATCCCAAAACAAAAAAATCAAGAGAGATAGCAATAACATAATAACAATATGTTATTGTAAAATATTTTTATTGTTAATAAAAATTAAAATATTCAATACCTTAAAAATAACTGCTTTAGAGACCAAATTGAGAATGTTTAAAATAGATATAATGAGCTATGATTAAACAGTGAAGGACAGGGAAGCCTGGCATGCTGCAGTCCACAGCGTCACAGTCAGTCATGACTTAGCAAATGAACAACAACAAGCTAATGTTTAAATGTAAAAATGTTGACACTAAAGAAAAGCAGAAAATAAAATGAAGCAAGGGAAGGAAGAGACTGAAAATATTGAGAGAGGGTGATGCAGCATTTGTTTGTTTTTTAAATATGAAAACAAAACTTGCAAAACAGAATCCCTAGAGAAGTTGTGTAAGTAGGTTATGCTGGGAAAGACTGAGGGCATGAGGAGAAGGGGGCAACAGAGGATGAGATGGTTGGACGGCATCATAAACTCAAAGGACTTGAATTGAGCAAACATAGGGAGTCGGTGAAGGACAGGCAAGCCTGGTGTGCTGCAGTCCACCGGGTCGCAAAGAGTCGGACACGACTGAGCGGCTGGACGACAGTAACAAGGGTTGCTACGGGAAACCAGGAAGCAAGCCTCCACTCAGGGAAGATGAAGAATATTTCTCCTGACTTTTAACCTCAGCGAGCAATTCAGTTTTGAACATTCCCCAGATATATGTTTTAAGGAGGAAGGATGGGAAAGAGCCTTTATCAGGTCCATTGAACGAGCGTCCTTCAGTGCTTGGGTTTTTAAATCTGTTTACTATTTTTGGCTGTGCTGGGTCTTGCTACACACGGGCTTTTCTCTAGCTGTGTTCGGCGGGGGCTACACTCTAGTTGCAGCGTGCGGGCTTCTCACTGCTGTGGCTTCTCTTGTTGCGAGCACAGGCTCTGGGCGTGGAGGCTTCAGAAGTTGCAGACATGAGTGCAATAGTTTTCAACTTCAGCACTTTCACCCTGAGGCCCCTAGAGCACAGTAGTTATGGCTCCCCGGCTTAGTTGCCCCGCGCCACGTGGGGTCTTCCCAGACCAGAGATCAAACCCGTGTCTCCTACATTGGATTCTTTACTGCTGAGCCACTGGGTAAGTTCCGGCCCTTCGGTGATGTTAGATCCTAAGGAGAAGTTAGCTTAATCTGGGATATAGCATTTAGCAGAGTCACTATGTTGTACAACCACCACCCCCTCTAGTTCGAAAATATTTTCATCACCCCAAGACCCATAAATCGGGAAATTTTCTTATTTCCACTTCTCCCAGCCCCTGGCAACCACCAGTCTTCATCTGTCTCTGGATTTACTTATTCTGGATATTTCATAGAAATGGAATCAGACCTCATGTCTGGCTCTTTCACCTGCATGATTCTTTTGAGATTCATGTACATGTACAGGACTTCACTTTTTATGGCTGGATGATATTCCATGGAGTGTGTATATGGAGTTTGTTTCTCCGCTCATCTGTTGGTGGACATTTGGGCTATTTCCATCTTTGGGATAATATAAGGAGTACTGCTATAGATATGTGTATACACGGGAACATTTGAATCTTTTTAAATTTTTTTATTGTTGTTCTCAAAGCATGCGGGATCTTAGCTCCTCAGCCAAGAGTCAAACCTGTACCCCTTGCATTGCAAGCACGGAGTCTTAACCATTGGACTGCCGGAGAGGTCCCCTGAATTCTTTTTCAAATGTGCCAATGAGTGGAATTTCTGGGTCACATGGTAATTCTGTTTAACTTTTTGAGGAGCTGCCAAACTCCTCTCCACAGCGGGTGGGCCATTTTGGGCTTCCCAGGTGGCACTAGTGAAGAACCCGCCTGCCAATACAGGAGACGCGAGAGGTGCAGGCTTGTCCCTGGGTCGGGAAGATCCCTTGGAGGAGGGCGTGGCAATCCACTCCAGTATCCTTGCCTGGAGAGTCCGATGGACAGAGGAGCCTGGTGGGCTACGATCCGTAGGGTCGCAGAGAGTCGGACACGACTGAAGCGACTTACCACGCCACACAGCAACGTATGAGTTCCGATTTTCCCACATCCTCCCAACAGTTATTATTTTCTCTTTTTTGTTTTAACTCTGATAGATGTGAAGTGGTATGAAGTGATACCTCACTGTTTTAACTTGCATTTCCTTAAAGANCACAGCAACGTATGAGTTCCGATTTTCCCACATCCTCCCAACAGTTATTATTTTCTCTTTTTTGTTTTAACTCTGATAGATGTGAAGTGGTATGAAGTGATACCTCACTGTTTTAACTTGCATTTCCTTAAAGATGAATGATGGTGCACATCTTTTCCTGTGCTTGTTGGCTATTTGCATATCTTCTTTGGAGAACCAGATGGGATTTTTCACCTATCAAATTAGCTGATGTGATTTTTTAAATGTTTGTGTGATGTAATGTCATAGAAGCTATTTTAATGAAAAATGCAAAGTATTGATCGAAAAAAACTATGTATGTTTAAAAACTGGGCTCTTTTTACCGCAGTTTTGATCGAGGCATGAATATAAAAGATATTATATTCCAAAGTGAGTTGTCTGATGCAGCGTGCTCAGTGGCTCAGTCGTGTCCAACTCTTTGTGACCCCATGGACTGTACCCACGAGGCTCCTCTGTCCATGTGGATTCTCCAGGCAAGAATACTGGAGTGGATTGCCATGCCCTCTTCCAGGTCTGACACAGCACCATAAAGAAATTTTGAAATAGATATCTGAGAAGCAGTAAGGAATGTGAAGTTAAGTGGGCCTTCGAAAGCATTATTACCAGCAAAGCTAGTGGAGGTGATGGAATTTCAGTTGAGCTATTGCAAATCCTAAAAGGTGATGCTGTGAAAGTGCTGCGCTCAATATGCCAGCAAATTTGGAAAACTCAGCAGTGGCCATAGAACTGGAAAAAGTCAGTGTTCATTCCAATCCCAAAGAAAGGCAATGCCAAAGAATGCTCAAACTACTGCACAATTGCACTCATCTCACANACTGATGCTGGGAGGGCTTGGGGGCAGGAGGAGAAGGGGACAACCGAGGATGAGATGGCTGGATGGCATCACGGACTTGATGGACGTGAGTATGAGGGAGCTCCAGGAGTTGGTGATGGACAGGGAGGCCTGGCGTGCTGCGATTCATGGGGGTCGCAAAGAGTCGGACATGACTGAGCAACTGAACTGAACTGAACTGAACCGCACAGTGCTTGTCACGGAACTGTTTTGGTTATGACCAAAAGCTCAGTGAAAGTCGCTCAGTTGTGTCTGACTTTCTGCGACCCCATGGACTGTAGCCTGTCAGTCTCTTCTGTCCATGGAATTATCTAGGCCAGAATACTGGAGTGGGTAGCCATTTCCTAAGCCTTAAATTAGCCAGAGAATTCTGTAAGAAAAGCACACTTCTAGGAATTTACCTAAGACACACAGACACGAAATAAAAAAAGAGCCAACAGTCACTGAGCACTGACTGTGTTTCATGCCCCTTAGTAAGTACTCTGCATAGATTATCTCATTTCATCCGCACAACTTTATAAGATATTAAATAGTTCCTATTGTTATTGCCATTTAATAAACCAGAAAACTAATGTTAGAACTTCTCCAGGGTTAGCATTGCCTGTTTAGCAAATAAAAGTACAAGATAGGGACTTCCCCAATGGTCCAGTGGGTAAAACTCTGAGCTCCCACTGTGAGGGGTATAGGGGTTCTATTCCTGGTCAGGGACCCAAGATACATGAGTGAGTGAAGTTGACTCTTTTCANAAAAGTACAAGATAGGGACTTCCCCAATGGTCCAGTGGGTAAAACTCTGAGCTCCCACTGTGAGGGGTATAGGGGTTCTATTCCTGGTCAGGGACCCAAGATACATGAGTGAGTGAAGTTGACTCTTTTCAACCCTGTGGACTGTAGCCCACCAGGCTCCTCCATCCATGGGATTCTCCAGGCAAGAATAGTGGAGTGGGTTGCCATTTCCTTCTCCAGGGGATCTTCCTGACCCAGGGATCAAACCCGGGTCTCCCGCATTGCAGGCAGATGCTTTAACCTCTGAGCCACCAGAGAAGCCCATGCTGCACAGCAAAAAAGAAAGAAAAAGTACAGGATGCCCAGGTGAATTTGAATTTTGGATAAACAATAATAATAGCATAAGTATATCCCATGTATTCCTTGGGATATACCAATGAATTGTTTTCTTTTAACTGAAATTTAAATTTTAGGCCTCCTGTATTTCCTCTGGCAACTATATTTACGGACAAATGAACACATCCCATATACTAGCTTAATTCACCCAGCCTCAAAGACCGTGAGTTTAAATGCCATACTGTAAAAAGTATTTTCATGTCATTCTAATGGTTAAAAATTGGAGCTTCCCTGTAGCTCTGTTGGTAAAGAATCTGCCTGCAATGCATGAGACCTGGGTTTGATCCCTGGGTTGGGAAGATCCCTTGGAGAAGGAAATGGCAAACTACTGCAGTATTCTTGCCTGGAGAATCCCATGGACAAAGGAGCCTGTTGTGGGCTACAGTCCATGGGCTCACAAGAGTTGGACATGACTTAACAACAAAACCACCACCAGCTGAAGTTAGCGAAAACTTCAACTTCTAGAATGGTATGGTTGCACGTTAACTTGATGGGACAGGATGAACCCATCTGAAGTGAGAGCTTGAAGCAGATCTGCTTCAGAGCCCTCAGAAGGACAAATATTTACATACCATCAAGAGTTGAGGGTGGAGACTGGCAGGTCTGCTGCACTGACTGTACCCTGGGACACTGATCTCACACTTTTTATACATAAATCATCTGGAGATCTCGGCAAAATGCATATTTTAATTACTAAGTTGGTCTGGCGTGGGGCCTGTTGACTGGAAAACAAACGCATAACCTACACGTTGAGTATTATGGTTTATTCAGTGGACAAAACCAAGGACTTAAGCCTGGAATGCAGTCTCTCAGCTCTCAGGACTGCTCTGAAGAGGTAAGGGAGGAGCCAGGATAGATAAGAATTTCTGCAACAAAGGTCAGACAGTGGGAACTTAAAAGGTTAAAGAAAATCAGATATTGCAAGGAAAGGAATTTAGTGCTTTTCTGTGCGCGGGAAGAGGCAAGAGTCCGGGCTCAGTGAGATCATTCCTCTGATATGCAGCCTAGCCAAAACCAGAGCCAGAATGCTATTGCTTCCCATCGGCGGAGTGCACAGTTCGCGGGTGGCGAGGTGGCTGGGGGCTGCGGCAGGACTCACTGCAACGTGACGGCTGAGGACTGCGACACCCTTGGCTCACCGCTCTGTGGCTGGAGTCAGCGCTTCTAGGAAGCTCCCCGCCCGCCTCCCCATGTGCCTTGCTGGCGTGCTCTACTTTTCCACTCTCGTCACCAGCTCCTGATATTTTAACCCATGCTTCTGCCCAGCCTTGACATTTTTAACCCATCATAACTGGGAGCGCACATCTTTTAATATGTTTAAGACACCTGTCCTTGATGCGCCCAAGTATACGAGAGCCAAGAACCCGCGGCCCGCAGGACTGACCCCGCCCCCTCACCCCCAGGGGCGGGGCCGCGGCGCGCCCGCGGACGTCAGCGCGGGGCCGCCCGCAGGTCACGTGGCGCTCGCGGGCGCGCGCTCCGGCCGAGGCTGCGGCGCGGGCACGGTTGAGCCCGAGGTGGGGGCGGGGGCAGAGCAGCCCCCGTGTGCTCGCGGCGGCGCTTCCTGCCAGGCGGCTCCGCCCGCTGCGGCGGCGAGTGCGGCTCGGCGCCGGGCCGCGGCGGGAGGGAGGATGCCCCAGCCCGAGTGCCGGGAGGCCGGGGTGCTGCGCTGACGGCGTCGGGGTGAGTAGCGGCGGCCCGGCGGCCCCCGTCCGTGTGCTCAGCGCCTCCGGCGAGCGCCCGCGGCCCCGGCCGCCCCGGGGGGCCGAGCGCCGGCGGCTCCCTCCGCGGGCTCTGGGCCCGCAGACCCGGCGTGCGGCCGGGGCGGCCTCAGGAGGCGCCGGGCGCTGTGGGGCGGCGGCGGCCCCGCGGCGCGTCTGAGAACGCGGTGCCCCAGAAACGGCTGCGGGGAACCGCGAGCGTCTAGACACCGGAGCGCCTCGCGGCGTGCACGCCTGGGGCCCAGCCCTCGGTTTCCACAGTTTTCGGGCAGTGTGCAACCGTTCCTTGAAGGGTTTTTGAAGAAAAACACAGTTTTGCTTTCTTCACGGTTGGGTTGTGCCCCTCAGGCTTTGACCGGGTCCTCGCGGGGCATTCGGTGGGTGAGCATCTGAAGTTCGCCTTTTGTGTTTCTTTGAAGTGCACTTGTTGAAGAAATTGGCTTCTTTGCACAGTTGCCCAGGCTCTTAACATTCGTGTGGTTTAAATACAGAAATAATCGAGCCGCCACCATATCGAGCCTCCTCCATTTCGGGTTGATTTCACCCTGTAAGGAATTTGAATACGCTCGTGATGAAAGAGCTTCGTGTATTTTTCTCATCGAAAATATTTCGTCCTGTGTGCCTGTTTACTGTCTGTTAGGAAAGCAGTCGGTTGGTTGGTTTTCCAAATAAAAGATGAAATTATAATTTTGAAATGCTTCTCACGCTGCCATGCACCAATAAAATACCAATAAAATATTGTGGTGGTCGTTTGGTCTCCCGAAATAACAAGCCAGACCTCCGCCTCCGCCCCTTTAACTCCTTTCACTTCTTTGCTGTTACCTAGATAAATACCATATGTTAAGATCTACTCTGCCTTGACAAAAAATCGAAACCAGAAAACCTCTCTACCCTCAGTATATATCAGCTGAGGTTTTCAAGTTAAACGTCATGAAATCGTCCACGCTTTTCCTGCCTTCTCTTGAGAGTTCTGCGCTGTTCTTTGCAATTTGAGTTCTATCTTCACTTTTCTTAGTCTTTTGTTATTGTGGTAAAGTACACATAACTCGAAGTTTATTGTTCTAACCGTTTTTAAAAGTATACAACTCAAGTATTAAGTACATTCACAATATTGTGTCACCATAACCACTATTTCCAAAAGTTTTTTTACTCTAAACACAAAGTCCAGTAACTCTCCTCTTCCCCTCCCCCTAGTCCCTTCTGCCTCTGAATTTGTTTATTCTAGCTGCCTCACAGAATTGAAATCGTACAATATTTGCCCTGTTCAGCTTATTTCACGTCAATTTCCCAGGTTCATCCACGCTGTATGGCTGGATACATACATGCATACGGCCGAGCGGCTGTGTCACAATTTGTTTATCTGTTGATGGACACTAGGTTGCTGCCATGTTTTGCCTATGGTGAATAACCGTAGGCAAAACGCTGCTGTGAACATTTGTTTATATGTGTCTGTATGAGTCTCTGTTTTTGATTCTTCGGGACATACATACCTTGGCGTGGAATTGCTAGGTCACATGGTAAATCTGTGTTTTTTGACTTGTTTTTGTTTAATTTTTAAAGAACCCTTCCCCTCCATTTAAAAAGTTTCGTTGAATTTGTTACAGTATTGTTGTCTGTTTGGGGTTTTTGGCCCTGAGGCATGTGGAACCTTAGTTCCGACCAGGGATTGAAGCCGCACACCCTGCGTTTGGAAGTGCTCCTCACTGTGGCTTCTCGCAGACTGAACTGAATGTTGCTTTTCCTCCTTTCTCCCGCAGGCCCCTACATCTGGTCCAGCTGACAAGTGCAGGCAGTGCTGCCTCTGAGTCTCCTTGCCACTCACTTTCACAGCTCTTGCAAACCGTGCCTCTTTTTGGATTTTTTTTTTTTTTCTAACTGGCTCCCTGGTTCTAGATTTTATTTCCCTCTGTCCCAAATCATTTTATACATTGTTCCTAGGATTTTCTTCCTGAAGGTACATTTGCTTCAAAACCCTAGTTAGCTTCATTTTGCTTGTAGAATGAGTTAATTCTCACCTTCAGGGTCATAGCCCCAGCCTGTCCTTATAGAATGAGTCAGTTCCACTAACCTTAACCAGATGTATGTATTCCTGGTAACCAACCGTCCTACTTACTATTCTGTTTGAAAAACGGAAAACAAATACATGTTGCAGTGTCTTTAAGACTTCAGCTTTCTGCTTGAGATAGTTTAGCTTTTGGGCCATTGATTGAAGTCTTAATCTTTAAGGTCAAACTTAAATCTTAAGTTCTATAAGGCATTTCCTTTAAGTTTTTTTTTTTAATATGCAGATTTGTCCTTTGTACTTGCTTCTGTATACTGTGTTTTATATCTGTATTGTAGCATTTTTTGGAGTTTGCTTTAGGAAATGCCTAGTTTTTCACGTGATTTATATTATTTCTTTAGGATTTTTATTCTTAGAGAAAGTGGGATTATCGGCCAAAGGGTATAAAAGTTTTTAAGGGCTTTCCTGANTGAAATGCTTCTCACGCTGCCATGCACCAATAAAATACCAATAAAATATTGTGGTGGTCGTTTGGTCTCCCGAAATAACAAGCCAGACCTCCGCCTCCGCCCCTTTAACTCCTTTCACTTCTTTGCTGTTACCTAGATAAATACCATATGTTAAGATCTACTCTGCCTTGACAAAAAATCGAAACCAGAAAACCTCTCTACCCTCAGTATATATCAGCTGAGGTTTTCAAGTTAAACGTCATGAAATCGTCCACGCTTTTCCTGCCTTCTCTTGAGAGTTCTGCGCTGTTCTTTGCAATTTGAGTTCTATCTTCACTTTTCTTAGTCTTTTGTTATTGTGGTAAAGTACACATAACTTGAAGTTTATTGTTCTAACCGTTTTTAAAAGTATACAACTCAAGTATTAAGTACATTCACAATATTGTGTCACCATAACCACTATTTCCAAAAGTTTTTTTACTCTAAACACAAAGTCCAGTAACTCTCCTCTTCCCCTCCCCCTAGTCCCTTCTGCCTCTGAATTTGTTTATTCTAGCTGCCTCACAGAATTGAAATCGTACAATATTTGCCCTGTTCAGCTTATTTCACGTCAATTTCCCAGGTTCATCCACGCTGTAGTGTATCTCAGACTTCGTTCCTTTGTATGGCTGGATACATACATACATACGGCCGAGCGGCTGTGTAACAATTTCTTTATCCATTGATGGACACTAGGTTGCTGCCATGTTTTGCCTATGGTGAATAACCGTAGGCAAAACGCTGCTGTGAACATTTGTTTATATGTGTCTGTATGAATCTCTGTTTTTGATTCTTCGGGACATACATACCTTGGCGTGGAATTGCTAGGTCACATGGTAAATCTGTGTTTTTTGACTTGTTTTTGTTTAATTTTTAAAGAACCCTTCCCCTCCATTTAAAAAGTTTCGTTGAATTTGTTACAGTATTGTTGTCTGTTTGGGGTTTTTGGCCCTGAGGCATGTGGAACCTTAGTTCCGACCAGGGATTGAAGCCGCACACCCTGCGTTTGGAAGTGCTCCTCACTGTGGCTTCTCGCAGACTGAACTGAATGTTGCTTTTCCTCCTTTCTCCCGCAGGCCCCTACATCTGGTCCAGCTGACAAGTGCAGGCAGTGCTGCCTCTGAGTCTCCTTGCCACTCACTTTCACAGCTCTTGCAAACCGTGCCTCTTTTTGGATTTTTTTTTTTTTTCTAACTGGCTCCCTGGTTCTAGATTTTATTTCCCTCTGTCCCAAATCATTTTATACATTGTTCCTAGGATTTTCTTCCTGAAGGTACATTTGCTTCAAAACCCTAGTTAGCTTCATTTTGCTTGTAGAATGAGTTAATTCTCACCTTCAGGGTCATAGCCCCAGCCTGTCCTTATAGAATGAGTCAGTTCCACTAACCTTAACCAGATGTATGTATTCCTGGTAACCAACCGTCCTACTTACTATTCTGTTTGAAAAACGGAAAACAAATACATGTTGCAGTGTCTTTAAGACTTCAGCTTTCTGCTTGAGATAGTTTAGCTTTTGGGCCATTGATTGAAGTCTTAATCTTTAAGGTCAAACTTAAATCTTAAGTTCTATAAGGCATTTCCTTTAAGTTTTTTTTTTTAATATGCAGATTTGTCCTTTGTACTTGCTTCTGTATACTGTGTTTTATATCTGTATTGTAGCATTTTTTGGAGTTTGCTTTAGGAAATGCCTAGTTTTTCACGTGATTTATATTATTTCTTTAGGATTTTTATTCTTAGAGAAAGTGGGATTATCGGCCAAAGGGTATAAAAGTTTTTAAGGGCTTTCCTGATGGCTCAGACGGTGAAAATTCTGCCTGCAATGTGGGAGACCGAAAGTTGGATCTCTGGGTGGGGAAAAGCTGGAGAAGATGGAATGGCAACACACTCCAGTATTCTTGCCTGGAGAATTACAGGGACAGAGGAACCTGGCGGGCCCATGGGGTCACAAAGAATTGGGCACCACTGAGCAACTAACACTTTAACTTTTCAAGAGTTGGAAAATAGTATCTTATTTTTATTTGCATGTCTAGTAATTATTGAGACTGAAGACTTTTTAATATGTGTTTCCCTGTTCATCCAAGTTGTTTCATTTATCAGTATAGCTGACCCTTGAACAAGGCAGATTGGAACTGCATGCACAGGTCCGTTAATTTGCAGACTTTTTTCAACAGTAAATGCTACAGTACAGCAAAATCTGCAGCTGGTTGAGCCCTGCAGCACAGAGGGACTGAAGACAAGGAGGGCCTGCCTTGTAAGGGGATCTTCCAACTGCCTGGAAGGTTGGCATTTCTACCTGCCTTCTTGTTCAAGGGTTCGAAAAATATTACATATAGAGTCCCAGCCCCAGTGTTACAGAATAGAATTTCTCAAACTTGGCGCTGTTGACCTTTTGAGCCAGATAATTTTTCATTGTTTGGGGCTGTTCTGTGCGTTGTAGGGGATTTAGCAAATCCCAGGCCTCCTCCTACCAGGTGTTAGCAGGATCCCTGGTCATGGCAACCAAAAGCATTTCCAGACATTACCAAAAGGCTCTGGTGGTGCTGAGTTTCCCCAGACATTGCCAAGTATCTCGGGCTCTGGCTGAGACCCACTGGAGTGCAGAGAGTGGACTTGGAGCCAGGAGCCACTTCAGTGGGGCAGTTCACCCTTCTGCCACTCTGTGTCTGTACATCGCCTGCAACAGGCATTTGCATGTGAACATGCTGTTTCTGCAGGCTAGTTTGTTAAGTTGAACCCCAGTGAATCTTGTGTTAAATAATGAGGAGAAAACAGAAGTGAGAAGACAGTTAATATATATGAATACACAACCCATAAGGACAGACTACTAGAATCTGTGTCCTGTGATTCCATGGACAAGAATTATTTGAGGACTTAATCATGTAAGCACATTATAACCCCTGGAAACCAACCTACATACAGAGTCAAAGGAGCATTTGGTTGTTGGGTAAGATATATATATATATGTATATATATCAATACACATGTATATGTATAAGACATATAAAAGTTTTACTTTGCAAAATTTCAGACATTAAGAAAAGTGATTGTACATAAGTTATGAATGATCAGTTTTAAAATGTTATCTTTGTCATTATGGACGCATGGATAGTTATCTTTACTTTGGGTTATAATGCAGTGCCACTTTATTTTGTTGCTTACATTGTTTTAGGTATGGCCTTTGTAAGCTCTTATATTTCATTCCATCTGTTCCTTTAACATAGCCCCATCATTCTGGGATTTTTTTTTCCTGGGTTTTTTTGTGTGTAATTTTTCTTTCTTTATGGCACTACAAGGTACTTCAGGCTTATCTTCCATATTTCCTTTCCCAGTCCAAGAGTCAGTCATTTCTTCAAGGAGCGTTGGTCTTTTTATTGGAGAATTCTGTTAGAAACCCAGATTTGGGCATGCTTGTCATGGGGGAGTTATCCTTCTAGACCCTCTCAGCTGATAAGCAAGAAAATATATGTGTACACATATGGACTGTTCATAGGGTTCTCAAGAATACTGAAGTGGTTTGCCATTCCCTTCTCCAGTGGGCCACATTTTGTCAGAACTCTCCACCATGACCCGTCCATCTTGGGTGGCCCTACACGGCATGGCTCACAGTTGCATTGAGTTAGACAAGGCTGTGGTCAGTGTGATCAGATTGGTTAGTTTTCTGGGATTGTGGTTTTTAGTCTGTCTGTCCTCTGATGGAGAAGGATAAGAGGCTTATGGAAGCTTCCTGGTGGGAGAGACTGACTGAGGGGGACTGGGTCTTGTTCTGATGGGCCCATGCTCAGTAAATCTTTAATCCAATTTTCTGTTGATGGGTGGAGCTGTGTTCCCTACCTGCTATTTGGTAAAGCATCTGCCTGCAATGCTGGAGACCCGGTTCGATTCCTTGGTGGGGAAGATCCCCTGGAGAAGGAAATGGCAATCTACTCCAGCACTCTTGCCTGGAAAATCCCATAGACGGAGGAGCCTGATAGGCTACAGTCCATGGGGTCGCAAAGAGTCGGACACGACTGAGCGAAACGTAAACATAAAACCATGGTGGACATGAGTTTGGGTGGACTCCAGGAGTTGGTGATGGACAGGGAGGCCTGGTGTGCTGCGGTTCATGGGGTTGCAAAGAGTCGGACACAACTGGGTGACTGAACTGAAACTGTGGTGGAAGTGATGAAGATAAGACCTCCTTCAGAAGGTCCCATGATGCACTGCTGCGCTCACTGCCCCCAGCCCTGCAGCAGGCCACTGCTGACCCACACCCTGGACACTCCCAGGCAAGTCTGGGTCAGTCTCTTGTGGGGTCACTGCTCTTTCTCCCGGGTCCTGGTGCACAAGGTTCTGTTTCTGCCTCCAGGAGTCTGTTTCCCGGTCCTGTGTAAGTTGTGGCAGCTCTATGGTGGGGTTAATCACGACCTCCTTCAAGAGGGCTATGCCATATCCAAGTCTATCCTAAAGGAAATCAGTCTGGAATATTCATTGGAAGGACTGATGTTGAAGCTGAAACTAAAACTTTGGCCACCTGATGCGAAGAACTGACTCATTTGAAAAGACCCTGATGCTGGGAAAGATTGAAGGCAGGAGGAGAAGGGGATAATAG
This sequence comes from Raphicerus campestris, assembly GCA_006410735.1. Taxonomy (NCBI): domain Eukaryota; kingdom Metazoa; phylum Chordata; class Mammalia; order Artiodactyla; family Bovidae; genus Raphicerus; species Raphicerus campestris. The sequence continues at coordinate 584,220 of SJYW01000294.1, read as the reverse complement.
AGGATGCCATGGTTGGATGGCAGCACCAACTCGAAGGACATGAGTTTGAGTAAACTCTGGGAGTTGGTGATGGACAGGGAGGCCTGGCGTGCCTTTATCCCTAATTATCCAATGAAATCTGCTCTGTCTGAAGTTAATGTGGTTACTTTAGCTTTCTTTTGGTTACTGTTAACATGGTATATAGCTTTCCATCCTTTTACATTTTGTTGTTCTTATTAGTTACTAAGTCCTGAATCTTTGTGGCCCCATGGACTGCAGCATGCCAGGCTTCCCTGTCCTTCATTATCTCCCAGAGCTTGCTCAAACTCATGTCCATCGAGTCAGTGATGCCATCCAACCATCTCATCCTTTGTTGCCCCCTTCTCCTGCCTTCAGTCTTTCCCAGCATCAGGGTCTTTTCCAGTGAGTCACCACTTCGCATCAGGTGGCCAAAATATTGGAGCTTCAGCATCAGTCCTTTCAATGACTATTCAGGGTTGATTTCCTTTAGGATTGACTGGTTTGATCTCCTTGTTGTCCAAGAGACTGTCCAGAGTCTTCTCTAACACCACAGTTCTAGAGCATCAATTCTTCATCTCTCAGCCTTCTTTATGGTCCAGCTCTCACATCCATACATGACTACTAGAAAAACCATATTTCTGAGGGACCATTATTGTGCCTACCACATAGCATATCACTATATTTCTTAAAAAATTTTTTTGGTGATTGCCCTAGCGTTTACAATACACATTTTAAACTAACCCCTGAATCTGCCTTCAGTTCAGTTCAGTCGCTCAGTCGTGTCCGACTCTTTGCGACCCCATGAATCGCGGCACTCCAGGCCTCCCTGTCCATCACCAACTCCCAAAGTAATGTAATTCTGGTGTCTCGGTGGTGAAGAATCTTCCTGCCAATGCAGGAGACGTAGTTTTGATTCCTGGGTTGAGAAGACCCCCTGGAGGAGGAAATGGCAACACGCTCCAGTATTCATGCCTGGAAAATCCAGTGGACAGAGGAGCCTGGTGGGCTGCAGTCCACAGGTTCATAAAACAGACGCGAGTTAGCAACTAAACAGCAGTAACAATAGTGCTTGGTGTGTGTATAGGTTTCTCCCACCCACCCCTGTGGCCTTGCTGTCGTTCACTGACCAGTGTGCTGGGATCACCCAGATGCTGGGTGGTGGTTTAGTCCTTCAGTCGTGTTCAACTGTTTTTGCAGCCCCCATGGACTGTAGCCTACCAGGCTCCTCTGTCCTTGGGATTTCCCAGGGAAGAATACTGGAGTGGGCTGCCATTTCCTCCTCCAGGGGATCTTTGAGACCCAGGAATTGAACCTGTGTCTCCTGCATTTCGGGCAGATTCTTTACTGCTGATCCAGTGGGAATGCCCTTGTTCTGTTATTTTGTCCTGCCCTTGCTCCGGTTGTCTTTTAGGTCAGATAAGAATAAGAAAAGTAAAGGATTTTATTTTTAGTATATTTATCCCTTCTCTGATGCTCTTATTTTCTTTATGTAGATCCAGGTTTCTGACCTGTATCATTTTTCTTCTGCTTGAAGATTTTTTTTTTTTCTATTTTTTTGCAGGATAGGGCTGCTTGTGATGAGTTTGTCAGTTTTTTTTTTTTAATGAAAAAGCCTTTATTTCTTCATTTTGAATAATAATATCAATGAATATAGAATTCTGAGGTGGTAATGGGGTTTCATACTTTAAATATTTTACTCTGCTCTTGCTTACATGATGAGAAGTCCACTGTAATTATCTTTCCTCTGTAGAGAAAATGTTCTTCCCCCCCCGTAGCTTCCTTCAAGATTTTGTACTTGTCTTTTGATTGTCTGAATATGATATGCCTAAATGAGGTGTGTGTGTTTTTTTTTAGGGTACTTAATGTGTTTGGTTGTACTCTCAGCTTCCTAGGGTCGTTGTTAATTTTAGAAAGTTCTTGGCTATTATTATTTCAAATATTTTTTCTGCTTCCTTTTTTCCTTCTGATATTCCAGTCATGTGTATGTGTTATGCTTTCTGAAATTGCCCCACAGTTTTTGGATATTGTTTATCTCGTTCTTTTTTTTTCTCTTTGTGTTTAAGTTTGCAGAGTGTCTGTTGACCTGTGTTCCAGCTCACTGCTGCTTTCTCTGGCTCTGTGGGTCTCTGATGCGCCCATGGAAGGCGTTCCTAATAGCTTTTGGAGTGCTGTTGGTGTTTAGCATTTCCTTTTGATTCTTGCTTACTGTTTCCATCATCTTCCTATTCTTGCATGTCGTCTTTTTCCGTTAGAGCCCTTAACAGATTAATGACAGATATTTTAAATTCCTTGTCTGCCAGTCCCCAAATCTGTGTCATCTAATTCTGGTTCTAGTGATTGCTTTGCTTTGGTGACTGTTTTCTCTTTTATTAAGCTTTGCATTTTGTTGTTGTTTGGAAAGGCTGTTGTCTTGTATCAGGTAATAGGAACTAGTAGAGGTTTGGCACTGTTTAATGTTTGCAGTAGTTACAGGTTCCAGAGGCTTTGGATTCTTCTAGTGCCCTGATGATATAAGTACTGTTCCCCAGAGAGAGTCTGTGTCAGCTCTGAGTGCTAAGTCACTTTAATCATGTCCTACTTTTGCAACGCCATGGACTGTATCCCACTAGGCTCCTCTGTCTATTGGATTCTCCAGGCAAGAATACTGGAGTGGGTTGCCTTGCCCCCCGTCCAGGGGATCTGTCTGACCCAGGGATCAAACCCGTGTCTCTTAACGTCTACCTGCATTGGCAGAGTGCCACCTGGGAAACCTGCATCAGCTGTAACACACCAGTATTCTATTTGGAGCCCTGCTGGTGTTTCGATGAAGTGTGAGGAAGGGTAAGAATTCTGTAATCTTCCAATTAAATCTCAGCCTGTGGCTGTGACCTTCATAAGTGTTCTCCATTACTGTAGCTTTATCCCTCCCTGCAGCCCACTCCCTTCCCTGGCTGCAGTTTCCAGTCTCTTTTATAGAAGCCTTCACCTTTGTTGATTACTTTCTCCCGTGGTGGCTCAGATGGTTAAGAATCTGCCTGCAGTGCAGGAGACCTAGGATTGATCCCTAAATCAGGAAGATCTCCTTTTAAAGGGAATGCAGCCCACTCCGTTGCTCTTGCCTGGAGAATCCCATGGACAAAGGAGCCTAGTGGGCTATAGTCCATGGGGTCACAAAGAATTGGACACGCCTGAATAGCAAGGAGAGATAAGAAAGCCTTCCTCAGCGATCAATGCAAAGAAATAGAGGAAAAGAACAGAATGGGAAAGACNGAAGGAATGATGCTAAAGCTGAAACTCTAGTACTCTGGCCACCTCATGAGAAGAGTTGACTCATTGGAAAAGACTCTGATGCTGGGAGGGATTGGGGGCAGGAGGAGAAGGGGACGACCGAGGATGAGATGGCTGGATGGCATCACTGACTCGATGGACGAGAGTCTGAGTGAACTCCAGGAATTGGTGATGGACAGGGAGGTCTGGCGTGCTTCGATTCATGGGGTCACAAAGAGTCAGACAGGACTGAGCAACTGAACTGAATGACTAACACTTTTCCCCCTCAGGTTTGACCAGAGGGCTAGGAGGGGCTGGAGGAGTGTTTTTCTTTATCTAGAGAAAGCTCTGGTATCTTTTCCCCCTGGAGGATATGCCTGTGTTAGGAAGAAGACTCTGGGCTAATGTTTTGCAGTGATTATTCTTCTTCCCTGCCTTAGTCTTGAGGGGATCAGTCTGGGGCCTGCACATACACTGTGGTGGGATTCCTGGAGGTAAAGCCCTCAGAGGTGCGGCCCCTCCCTGCTCCAGACTCCTAGTCTCTCCCTTTCAGGCCAGTTCATGGTGCAGCTGCTGCTCCCGGTAAGCAGATCTCATCTGTGTGTCTCCAGGTTTTCAGCGGTGGTTTGTCCTGTAACCTTTGTTCTCTGATGGGTTCAAAAGTCATTGATTTTCGGTTTATTTTTGTACAGAGGTGGCTTCTAAGCCCTTTTCATATAGGAGCTGAAAGCATGCTTTTTAACTTCGATTTTATGACTTGTTACCATCTTGAGGTTCAGGACTACAGTGTTGTGTCTGAGAGTTGCTTGTGTTGGCTACGTTTGATTCTTCATATTTACCTGCTAATTAACAGTTATTTCAAGCTACATTGTCTTTGAGCTTTTGATTTCCTTGGAAAAGCTTGTCACTTTGAAAATTTTTTTTTTTTTTTTTTTGCTAGTTGGAAAAATATCTTGCAACTGTTCAGAAGAACTTGTTAAATCATTTTATTTAGTTGTCGGCTGCTGGGCTTCACTGCTTTCGCTCTGGCTCTCGCTGGTAGTGGTGAGTAGGGGCTACTCTTGGTTGCGGTGCTCCATCTTCTCAATGCAGGAGACTTGTTCGATCCCTGAGCTGGGAATATCCCCTGGAGAAGGGAATGGCCACCCACTCCAGTATTCCTGCCTGGAGAATCCCATGGACAGAGGAGCCTGACGGGCTACAGTCCATGGGATCACAAGAGTTGGATAAGACTTAAGAGGCTAAACCACTACCACCATCTGGGAAGCGCCCTGAAGCAAATCCTGAGATACAAATTCAGATCTACATGGTGAGTAATCCAGGACACACCAGCGGGGGAATGAGGAAGTGAGGGCAGGAAAGCCAGCCAGAGGAGTGTTGTCAAGCCAGTTTTCCCTGTGGGCAGTGGGAGCCGAGCCATGCTGGGGACAGGGGCCGGTGGAGAATGCAGGTGGCAGTTATTCTGGCTCTGAGGTGCTGCTGCTTCTAGCAGCCCACTGTGGGGGCCGCCGCTTGGAAGGCCCATTCCCCCAGAGTGTGGGCCCGCCCCGCAGGTGGGCAGATGGGCTCCAGAGGCTGGAGATGTGGCTCTGGCGCGTGGAAGTCAGCCCCGTGCAGGATGGTGAGGCTCCGGAGGATGTGCAGGTGACGCTGTCCGCTGTATCGATTTCCTGCAGCCTGAGTCAACAGGAGCAGCTAGGAATGAAACTGGCTGTTTGCTACTTAGATTGTTTGCTTTCTAGACCTCCTGAGGTGGTAGAACGCATTCAGAAATGAGCTTCTGAAAAACCCCATATTCTGTCACAGGATGGTTTTCTCATGTCTCTCTTTAGCAGTGCCTAGCCTGTTCTCTTTGAAATACAAAAGGCAACAGTTTAGAATATAACCCTGGCCTTGTGCTTCTGGTAATGGCAGTCTGGGTCGCTTCATTCAAGACAGTTGATGCTCCTGAAAGGCCTGAGAATTTAAAAATAGTAAAGAATTACTGGGTTCCAATTTTAGGAGATGATAGAAATCTAGAGAGGTGAACGAACATCTTGTTTGGGAGGAGAGTTATTGATACCTTGACTTTTGTGGGAAATGTAAGTTTATGTTAAAAAAAGAAAAAAACTGGACGACTTCTATTTTTTTTTTTTTAAGGAATAGCAAATTGAGAATCACTGGTTTGTTATTTACCAGATGGTTACAAAGCAACGAAGGACATAAGGTCACTGGGATTCAAATCTAGTTTTTTCCCTAACTAGCTGTGTATCCTCAGAGCAAGTTACTTAATTTCTCTAAGAGGGGAAAAGATAAGACTCGTTCTCTTCCTGTCTGTCTTACACCCTGGAATATTATCTGTTCTATTTTTTGTTCGTCTTACTTTGCACACTTGACTAATGTACATAAACCACTCTGTCAGCGCTGTACACCACTAAAGACTCTTGACACGCTTGCAGAATGAAACCGTCAGTAGCCATGGTCCAGGGCTTGTCACTCCACTAGTGTGTCTTTGGACCCTGGGCCAGCACCGGCTGCAGAGGCATGCTGACCATGGATGTGTGTATGCTTGTAGGTATTCTATGTGTTTGGATATCTCAGAACACTTACTTCTAACAACTTTTTTTTTTTTCTTTTTCATTCATCTTTATCTGCTATACTTTTGACTTAGTCTTCCTTCTTATGGGCAGAAAGGGAACAAGCAGTAATAGTTTGTGTGGTTTTGGGGGTTGTGTTTATGCATGTTCATTTTATTCACCTCCGTGAGAAGCTGCAGTCTGGGGTGTACCCTGCGTGGCTTGGGTTCAGTCTCTGGTCTGGGAAGTGATCCCACAAGCCATTTTATGCAGCCAAAAAAAAAGTTGTTGCAATCTGGAGGCTGGTCAGCAGCTCAGCAGCTTTTGGAGTTTGAATTGCTTTAGCCGGGGGACGTGCCCTGACACTTAGAACCACACTTATTTCTCTCTTTCCTCTTCATAATCTGCTTTGCTTCTGACTACATTTGAGTTTAAATCCCTGTGCTGACATGATATGGGCTGTTTCTACTGGGACTGAAGAAAAGACCAAATGTCAGCCGCAGTCAGGACATTTCTCGAGGATGCCTGGCAATCTTGACCAGATCCATGGGGTCAGAAATGAGGGAAAGCATGACCATTGTAATAAAGAAGCTTTAGTAGGTATAATAGAATACAGAGTTAGAAAGGCCTGGAGAGTCATGATTCCATGAAGTAAATGTTGGTTGCGCAGGCCCTTTTGAGCCTGTGGTCGCTGTCTTCTTCCTGTCTTCCATAGGCCTTACCTTGGGAGGGCTGCTCCTTACTGGAGCATTGGATGGGAGAGAGTATGAAAGAACGACAGCTAGCCTCCTTAACTTCTATCTGCCCTTATTCACTGACAAAGCAGGTGTCCTACACTCGGTGATTTTAAGTGATTTGTCATCTTTTCTGTCCTTTTCGTTTTCTTTAGTGTTTAAATTTGCTTTTCTCTCCATCCAATCAACGTTACCATGTGGTTTTCCTCTGCATTTGAGATACCATATATACACACTTACATGTGTTTCTGCTCCTTGATTTTCTTATAGAGAGGACATTCATAAATATCAAAAGGTCAAAGGATTATTCCCAGAGAGCTCGTGATGTCTGGCATTTGCTCTGAACCTTTCCTAGTTTAATAATCGCCTTAATTGTAAATATGAAATACATTTCTTTCTAGCCTTCAGAGTAGACAAGGAATGGGAGAGAACAGTGTGTATTTTTGTGTTGTCATCACTTGGTAATTTTACAGGGGATGTTGGAAAGGCACTGTTATAAGTCAGCACTGACTCTGAGGCCAAATAGGACTCTCTCTCTTGCGGGAAAAGCTACAAAATGTTTACTGTTTGACCCTTTGGAGTATATACTGATGAGAAAACAGCTGGAAACTACTGAAAGGTGAATACTTAACATTAAGAGATAAGCATTATGATAATTATTTGGTACTGAAAGAAAATGAGGGCTGTCCTGCTTGATTAAGTAGAATTGTCTCATTAGTCTCATA
>SJYW01000294.1:555951-574475 GCA_006410735.1 Raphicerus campestris | reverse complement strand
CTTCTATCTGCCCTTATTCACTGACAAAGCAGGTGTCCTACACTCGGTGATTTTAAGTGATTTGTCATCTTTTCTGTCCTTTTCGTTTTCTTTAGTGTTTAAATTTGCTTTTCTCTCCATCCAATCAACGTTACCATGTGGTTTTCCTCTGCATTTGAGATACCATATATACACACTTACATGTGTTTCTGCTCCTTGATTTTCTTATAGAGAGGACATTCATAAATATCAAAAGGTCAAAGGATTATTCCCAGAGAGCTCGTGATGTCTGGCATTTGCTCTGAACCTTTCCTAGTTTAATAATCGCCTTAATTGTAAATATGAAATACATTTCTTTCTAGCCTTCAGAGTAGACAAGGAATGGGAGAGAACAGTGTGTATTTTTGTGTTGTCATCACTTGGTAATTTTACAGGGGATGTTGGAAAGGCACTGTTATAAGTCAGCACTGACTCTGAGGCGAAATAGGACTCTCTCTCGCGGGAAAAGCTACAAAATGTTTACTCTTTGACCCTTTGGAGTATATACTGATGAGAAAACAGCTGGAAACTACTGAAAGGTAAATACTTAACATTAAGAGATAAGCATTATGATAATTATTTGGTACCGAAAGAAAATGAGGGCTGTCCTGCTTGATTAAGTAGAATTGTCTCATTAGTCTCATATTAAAAAAAAAAAAGGCTATTGAAAGAGGCACACTAATTTCAGACTAGATAATGATTTATAGAGAAAACATAATTTTTCAAATCATACTTTTAGAATATTTGTTCAGTGTCCAAGTTTTATTGTCAAATTTTTGACAAATTAATGGATTTAAAATATTTCTTCCTTTAAGGATGCTAAAATCTCTTTGCTTCTGAAGTTAAAAAGCCATATATCTCATTAGAAGCCTTAAAATATTTAATCCTCTCCAAATTGGTTCTTGTTTTTAAATTAGGAAGTTTTTTCCTAAGAAAAATTTTACCTTTATTATTAAAGAAATACATACTCTTCATATTTCTTTTTAAATGAAGAAAAGTAGATAGAATATTATCCATAGTGCTACTAACTTGAATCTGTCACATTTATTTTTCATTAATTACAAATAACAATATAATGTTTTGTGGCTAGTGTAGGAAGATTAAAAATAAGTTGTAGAATTTGCAGCAAAACTTTGATAGACTTCAGGGGTTTTAAATTTTTTAACTTCTTGTTCATCTACATTTTGATGAAAAAGACAACTTTTGGGGAAAATAACTTTGTTTTTCTGAGTTGCTGTCTGGGCCTTTTACATGGTAACAACTCCTGGTCAGGATGCTGGCACTTTGCCACTCTGCTTTTCCCAGGGCATTGTTTAAAATAGCTGCTTAGCGTTAAGGAGGCAGAAAGTCACGACCACCCCAGTCAGTCAGAGGCGCTTGCTGCCCTGCCCTCTCTCCTGCTGATGTCCTCAGACAGAGAAATGCCCCTCCCGCCGCCCCGCCGCCAATTCTGGGATCCATAAGTAATAATACGTCTCACATGTCAACTTAAGAAAAAAGCACAATGTAAGGATTGCAAGTTAAGTTTTATCTGGGGCACAGTGAGGACTGCAGCCTCGGAGAGAGCACCTCCGAAAGCTCTGAGACCCTGCGCCAGAGAGGCAGCGGGGCAGGACAGCATGCAAGTGATGCTAGTGATGGGGGCACACGTGCAGTCGCGCACATATTTTTGCAGAAGGTTTCTGCTAGTCAGGTGAAGCTTTCTGCTAGTCACGAGACTGTTGTCACCATGAGGAATTTGGTGCTCTTTTAGATAGGAGGAGATACAAGGATCTGGCTCATAAAACCAGCTCCTGAAAATGTCTCAACCACCTGGAGGCCTGTCTTGCTGGTTTTTCCCCTAGCACGGCATGCCTCCTTTCCTGCTTTCTACCCTGAGCTCCTTTCAGAGGGTGCTGAGAACCAGCAGCTGCAGCAGCACATGTTTTAAGCCCTGTAGCGCGAGATGGCAAGTGCCCAGTGTAGCTGACACCTGAGCTCCATCCTTTGTGAGGGTATACTGAAAGAGTGCCTTCAGTCACACAACCTGGTGGGTTTCACTTCTCCATAGTGAGAGCCGGGATGCTGAGAGGAGCCCCATGCTGCCTCCACGGGGTTGGCTTGGGCCTCCCCATTCAGCATTCTTAATTCAGTACCCCAGCTCCAGCTTCGCAGCATATGTTTGGGGCCAAATATAATTGCGGTTTCGGACCATGAATTTTAAGTCATTATAACTAGGCTCAAACATGTCTTTATTAAAAATATGAACCATCATAATCACATTTTTGCTAACGAGAAGTAACTTTATTCCTGTAGTGTAAAAATCCATGCTTTGAGATTCAGCAAACCCTTGGAAAGCATTCTCCGTGTCCTGCTGGTTGTGAAAGGGTTTTCCTTGAAAAAAGTTGTCCTGGGCCTTGAGGAAGTGGTAGTCCATTGGTGAGAGATCAGGTGAATATGACGGATGAGGCAAAGCTTTGTAGCCCAATTTGTTCAAATTTTGAGGCCCTGGTTGTGCGACATGTGGTTGGGCATCGTCATGGAGAAGAACTGGGCCCTTTCTGTTGGCCAGTGCCGGCCGCAGGCCTTGCCGCTTTCAGTGCCTCGCATCAGTTTGCTGAGCGTGCTTCTCAAAGGTAATGGTTTCACTTGGATTCAGAAAGCTTAGTGGGTCAGACGGGCAGCAGGCCACCAGACAGTGACCATGACCTTTTTTTGGTGCAAGTTTGGCTTTGGGAAGTGCTTTGGAGCTTCTTGATCCAACCACTGAGTTGGTCATCGCAGATTGTCATAGAAATTCTACTTTTTATTTCACGTCACAGTCCGTTCGAGAAATGGTTTTTTGTTGTGTAGCACGAGAGAAGATGACACTTCACAATGACAGTTTTTAAAATTCGCTGTCAGCTCATGTGTACTGGGGCTTCCCTGGTGGCCCAGAGGTTAAAGCATCTGCCTGTGATGCGGAAGACCTGGGTTTGATCCCTGGGTCGGGAAGATCTCCTGGAGAAGGAAATGGCAACCCACTCCAGTACTCTTGCCTGGAGAATTCCATGGACGCAGGAGCTTGGTGGGCTGCAGTCTACAGGATCGCAAAGAGTCAGACACGACTGAGCAACTTCACTTCACTTCATGTGTGCTGAGCCTCGTCACCTCTGTAGTGTGCTTCAAATGCCAAATGACTGTCAGACGGTCAGTGCTGCATTCTTCGGCAGCTTCTCGTGTAGTTTCAAGAGGGTCAGCTCTCACGGTCCTCTCAGTTGGTCGCTGTCAGCCTCAGGTGGCGGCCGCCGCGCTCCTGCTCTCCCAGGCCCTCGCCTCCTCTGCAGAGCTTCCCGAGCCGCCGCTGCGCTGCACGCCCAGCAGCATCGGCTGGGCCACGCGCACTGCTGATGCTGTGTGCTCTCTCTGCTGCTTTACAGCCCATTTTGAATTCAAGTTAGAAAATCACTTGATTTTGGTTTTTGTCTAACATCATTTCCTAAAATAAATATATAAAATAAACAGCAAGTAATAAGTCATTAGCAAAAAAACAAAGCGATGTGTACATTAAAATGATGTATAACATAACCATATTTATTTAAGGCTGTATTCCAATATCAAACAGCACAGTTCAGCAGTGCAAAATCACAAGTACTTTTGCACCAACCTATTATTTTCTGATTTTTTTTTTAGCATAATAGCAAAACTTAAAGTATCAATCCCTAGCACCTTGAGTGGTGTCTGGCATATAAAACTCTTATGTGATTCCAGTAAACTCTTATATGATTCCACTGTAAACTCTTACAGTGTTAGCCTTTTCTCTAGAATTATTTAATGATTTTCAGAAGAAAAATAATAGATTGTTCAGTACATTTAGTAGGGTATGACTGGAAGATTAGTGGAATGACTTTAGTATCATCTTAAATTGTGCCATTTGTGACAACAGGGATGGACCTAGAAGGTATGATATTTCACTATTAGTGAAATAAGTCACTCATATGGAATCTAAGAAACAAAACAAAGATAGCAAAAGAGAAAAGACTCCTGGATACAGAAAACAGACTGGTAATTGCCAGAGGGGATGAGGGTGGGGGATGCATGGAAAGATAAGATTAGGAGGTATAAACTTCCAGTTATGTACAGCATAAGAAATATTAGTCAGTGGTGATGTAATAACTTTGTGGTGACAGATGATCACTGAACTTAGCGTGGTGATCACTTTGTAAGGTATAAACATACCCCAGTTATATAGTTCAGTAAAAAAATAATGACAACGTCTGGTGAAACTGTCCATGTAAACTGTTGAGCCCTGCTTACATTATTATACTCTTCCCATTGCGCACAGCCTAAACAATTCCTGTAACTTCTTTTGGAACCTTGAGTGAGTGAAGTGAGTGAAGTTGCTCAGTCGTGTCCAACTCTTTGCGACCCCATGGATACCAGNTCTACCCTGAGCTCCTTTCAGAGGGTGCTGAGAACCAGCAGCTGCAGCAGCACATGTTTTAAGCCCTGTAGCGCGAGATGGCAAGTGCCCAGTGTAGCTGACACCTGAGCTCCATCCTTTGTGAGGGTATACTGAAAGAGTGCCTTCAGTCACACAACCTGGTGGGTTTCACTTCTCCATAGTGAGAGCCGGGATGCTGAGAGGAGCCCCATGCTGCCTCCACGGGGTTGGCTTGGGCCTCCCCATTCAGCATTCTTAATTCAGTACCCCAGCTCCAGCTTCGCAGCATATGTTTGGGGCCAAATATAATTGCGGTTTCGGACCATGAATTTTAAGTCATTATAACTAGGCTCAAACATGTCTTTATTAAAAATATGAACCATCATAATCACATTTTTGCTAACGAGAAGTAACTTTATTCCTGTAGTGTAAAAATCCATGCTTTGAGATTCAGCAAACCCTTGGAAAGCATTCTCTGTGTCCTGCTGGTTGTGGAAGGGTTTTCCTTGAAAAAAGTTGTCCTGGGCCTTGAGGAAGTGGTAGTCCATTGGTGAGAGATCAGGTGAATATGACGGATGAGGCAAAGCTTTGTAGCCCAATTTGTTCAAATTTTGAGGCCCTGGTTGTGCGACATGTGGTTGGGCATCGTCATGGAGAAGAACTGGGCCCTTTCTGTTGGCCAGTGCCGGCCGCAGGCCTTGCCGCTTTCAGTGCCTCGCATCAGTTTGCTGAGCGTGCTTCTCAAAGGTAATGGTTTCACTTGGATTCAGAAAGCTTAGTGGGTCAGACGGGCAGCAGGCCACCAGACAGTGACCATGACCTTTTTTTGGTGCAAGTTTGGCTTTGGGAAGTGCTTTGGAGCTTCTTGATCCAACCACTGAGTTGGTCATCGCAGATTGTCATAGAAATTCTACTTTTTATTTCACGTCACAGTCCGTTCGAGAAATGGTTTTTTGTTGTGTAGCACGAGAGAAGATGACACTTCACAATGACAGTTTTTAAAATTCGCTGTCAGCTCATGTGTACTGGGGCTTCCCTGGTGGCCCAGAGGTTAAAGCATCTGCCTGTGATGCGGAAGACCTGGGTTTGATCCCTGGGTCGGGAAGATCTCCTGGAGAAGGAAATGGCAACCCACTCCAGTACTCTTGCCTGGAGAATTCCATGGACGCAGGAGCTTGGTGGGCTGCAGTCTACAGGATCGCAAAGAGTCAGACACGACTGAGCAACTTCACTTCACTTCATGTGTGCTGAGCCTCGTCACCTCTGTAGTGTGCTTCAAATGCCAAATGACTGTCAGACGGTCAGTGCTGCATTCTTCGGCAGCTTCTCGTGTAGTTTCAAGAGGGTCAGCTCTCACGGTCCTCTCAGTTGGTCGCTGTCAGCCTCAGGTGGCGGCCGCCGCGCTCCTGCTCTCCCAGGCCCTCGCCTCCTCTGCAGAGCTTCCCGAGCCGCCGCTGCGCTGCACGCCCAGCAGCATCGGCTGGGCCACGCGCACTGCTGATGCTGTGTGCTCTCTCTGCTGCTTNCAGCCTCAGGCGGCGGCTGCCGTGCTCCTGCTCTCCCAGGCCCTCTCCTCCTCTGCAGAGCTTCCCGAGCCGCCGCTGCGCTGCACGCCCAGCAGCATCGGCTGGGCCACGCGCACTGCTGATGCTGTGTGCTCTCTCTGCTGCTTTACAGCCCATTTTGAATTCAAGTTAGAAAATCACTTGATTTTGGTTTTTGTCTAACATCATTTCCTAAAATAAATATATAAAATAAACAGCAAGTAATAAGTCATTAGCAAAAAAACAAAGCGATGTGTACATTAAAATGATGTATAACATAACCATATTTATTTAAGGCTGTATTCCAATAACAAACAGCACAGTTCAGCAGTGCAAAATCACAAGTACTTTTGCACCAACCTATTATTTTCTGATTTTTTTTTTTTAGCATAATAGCAAAACTTAAAGTATCAATCCCTAGCACCTTGAGTGGTGTCTGGCATATAAAACTCTTATGTGATTCCAGTAAACTCTTATATGATTCCACTGTAAACTCTTACAGTGTTAGCCTTTTCTCTAGAATTATTTAATGATTTTCAGAAGAAAAATAATAGATTGTTCAGTACATTTAGTAGGGTATGACTGGAAGATTAGTGGAATGACTTTAGTATCATCTTAAATTGTGCCATTTGTGACAACAGGGATGGACCTAGAAGGTATGATATTTCACTATTAGTGAAATAAGTCACTCATATGGAATCTAAGAAACAAAACAAAGATAGCAAAAGAGAAAAGACTCCTGGATACAGAAAACAGACTGGTAATTGCCAGAGGGGATGAGGGTGGGGGATGCATGGAAAGATAAGATTAGGAGGTATAAACTTCCAGTTATGTACAGCATAAGAAATATTAGTCAGTGGTGATGTAATAACTTTGTGGTGACAGATGATCACTGAACTTAGCGTGGTGATCACTTTGTAAGGTATAAACATACCCCAGTTATGTTTATACCCCAGTTCAGTTCAGTAAAAATACCCCAGTTCAGTAAAAAAATAATGACAACGTCTAGTGAAACTGTCCATGTAAACTGTTTAGCCCTGCTTACATTATTATACTCTTCCCATTGCGCACAGCCTAAACAATTCCTGTAACTTCTTTTGGAACCTTGAGTGAGTGAAGTGAGTGAAGTTGCTCAGTCGTGTCCAACTCTTTGCGACCCCATGGATACCAGGCTCCTCTGTCCATGGAATTTTCTAGGCAAGAGTACTGGAGTGGGTTGCCTTTTCCTTCTCCAGGGAACTTCCTGACCCAGGGATCGAACCCAGGTCTCCCGCATTGTAGACAGACACTTTACCATCTGAGCCACCAGGGAAGTGGTAAATATACCTTAGTCATTCACAATAGATGCTGTGCTAACCGTAATGAGTTTGAAAAGGCGGAAATGGTTATGTCTTCAGGGGGTTGCTTACAGTAAGTATAGCAATGCTTATACTACCGGCAAATTGTTCATTGGGTTGTCTCCAGTTTGTGGTTCTGGAAAGGATTCTTCTCTGATTCACTGTACCTCTCCAGAAGCTGAGTGTTAGCCTCTCATTTTCCAACCACAACATGCATCTTTTCAGATCACTCTCTCTGGTAACCTAACTCCAACGGCCATTCAGCTACACCAGGGCCCATTGGCCCATCCACATTTTTTCATCCTGCTTCATTCTTCCTGACCCTCTCACCTCTCCTTGTCTGGCTTAAATCTGTGGCCTGTCTTTCTAATCAGCACATTGCACGTACCTTTCCCTGCTCTTCTTCCTCTGTACCACCCTGGCAAAACCGACTCTCAGCTCACTAGCCACCTGTTCCCTGCCAGCTCCCTGACCGTGACTAGAGGAGCAGGAAACCGCACCATCTTGTCTACTGAAAATTCACGTCAGCAGGTGGTTAGCTCTTCACTTGGGCCTCCCTGGTGGCTCAGATGGTAAAGAATCTGTCGGCATTGAGTGAGACCTGGGTTTGATCCCTGGGTGGGGAAGATTCCCTGGAGGAGGGCATGGCAGCCCACTCCAGTATTCTTGCCTGGAGAATCCTCATGGATAGAGGAGCCTGGCAGGCTACAGTCCATGGGGTCACAGACACGACTGGGCAACTGAGCTCAGCGTAGCCTTTTATTCATTTACATTTTGAAGAATATATTACCTTGGTATCTAACTGTTGAAGTTTTTCTTTATTAACTGTTCAAGTTTATGATTGAAAGTATTTGGTCACTAGTTGTTTTGCATTAACTAACCTTAAATGTTTGTTTTGACCCTCCTTTTAAAAGCTTTCAAGCCTCAGATATTGAGGCCATGGCTGTAGAGAAGGAATGGCGGATAGTATGAAGCAAAAAACTTTATCATGTAGATGCTGGATTCATTATTTGTTAGCATAGATTAAGTTTTCAGCCTTTTGATTTTGTCTGGATGTTTTAATTTCTTAGTTTTAATTTCTTAAGCAATTAAGGACTTGTTATTTTATTTATAACAGGCATCTGATTGGTTTCCACTTTCTCTATATTTGGGTGTTAACTTCTTGACCTGTTTAAAAGACTCCTGAAATCTTTTGCTTCTGAAGATTTGGAATTAATTATATTTTTAAAAAATGACCACGTTCTGTAAAGTAAAAAGAAAAACAAAAAGACCAGGTTTTGTCAATTCCTCTCATTTTTATAGGTTCCTCAATTTAATATAATGATTCACTACATAAAAAGTTTCTCTTAAAAAGTTATCATAATATAGCTTGAAAAATTCTATTTACCCATAAAATTGTTGAGAGTTAATACATTTTGTTGGAGAAGGAAATAGCAACCCACTCTAGTACTCTTGCCTGGAGAATCCCATGGAGGGAGGAGCCTGGTAGGCTACTAGTCCATGGGGTTGCAAAAAGTCGGACATGACTGAGCGACTTCACTCACTCACTCACATTCTGTAGTTTAGACCAACGAATCTTGATGTGCTCTTGTGGAGAGGGTGAGCTGGGGGTATTATGTGAAAAATCTTGATGAAGTGAAGTCGCTCAGTCGTGTCCGACTCTTTGCGACCCCATGGACTGTAGCCTACCAGGCTCCTTTGTCCATAGGATTTTCCAAGCAGTAGTACTGGAGTGGGCTGCCATTTCCTTCTCCAGGGGATCTTCCTGACCCAGGGATCAAACCCAGGTCTCCTGCACTGTAGACAGACGCTTTACTGTCTAAGCCAGCAGGGAAGTCGTGGAGTGGGTCAAACCTTACGGGTGAGGAGAAAACCTTTTCATTTTGCCCTTAGGAGCTGGCAGCCAGGAGGCAGCCGCAGATCATTCAGTGGACAAAGTGGAAAGTAGCCCCTCTCTTTATAGCAGAGAGCTTAATTTAACTTGTGGAATTGGACAATGGGAGTCCGGTGGGGCTTTCCGGGAACCATTTCCAATAATAAATATGGTTATTGTCCTGCCTGGGTGTCATGCTCGGTTGCTCAGTCGTGTCTGACTCTTAGCGACTCCCTGGACTGTAGCCCACCAGTTTCCTCTGTCCGTGGGATTTTCCAGGCAAGAATACTGGAGGGGGTTGCCATTTTCACTCCAGGGGATCTTCTCCATCCAAGGATTGAACCTGCATTGGCAGGAGGATTCTTTACCTCTGAGCCACCTGGGAAGCCCATACTGTTGTTGAAATAGGTTGAAATAAGATCTCCATGCATAGCATTAAGGTACTGCTTGGTTCAAACAGGACAGTATATTTGTTTGGAAATTCCAGCATTTTGCAAGCGCACGATAACCACATTATAGTAATTTTTTCATTTGTTGTTGTTCAGTCACTAAGTTGTGTCTGACTCTTTGCAACCCCATGGACTGTAGCACACCAGGCTTCCCTGTCCTTCAGTTCTCTCAGAGTTCGTTCAGACTCACGTCCATTGAGTCGTTGATGCTATCTAATCATCTCATCCTTTGTTGCCTCCTTCTCCTCTTGCCTTCAATCTTTCCCAGCATCAGGGTCTTTTCCAATGAGTCAGTTCTTCACATTAGGTGGCCAAAGTATTGGAGTTTCAGCATCAGTCCTTCCAATGAATATTAAGAATTGATTTCCTTTAGGATTGACTGGTTTGATCTCCTTGATGTCCAAGGGACTCGCAAGAGTCTTCTCCAGAAATTTTTTCATTAATTTTAACAGATATTTATTATATGTTTGCTGTGTGCTAGCTTCTGTTATAAGTTCAGGGGATACTGCAAGAAACAGAACAGACAAAAGCCTCTTGCTCTGATGGAGCATACATTCTAACAGGGAGCAGACAGATGATAATTAACATAATGAATAAGAAATTAATGTAAGAAGGTGGTAAGTTGTATGGAGTAGGGAGGATGGGAAGTGCTAGTGTTTGCTGGTTGAGTTGCAGTTTTGAACCTGCTTGTCTAGACAGAACTTTGTTAAGAAGGTAATAATTGAGCAAGGATTCAACAGAAGTGAAGCTGTGTGCTAAGTCGCTCATCGTGTCTGACTCTTTGCGACCCTATAGACTATAGCCCGCCAGGCTCCTCTGTCCATGGGATTCTCTAGGCAAGAATACTGGAGTGGGTTGCCCAGCCCTCCTCCAGGGATCTTCCCGACCCAGGGATTGAACACACGTGTCTCTTACATCTCTTGCATCAGCAAGTGGCTTCTTTACCACTCGCACCACCTGGGCTGGGATGAAAAGTATTCTAGGCAGAGAGAAGAACCCATACATAATCCCTTACACATTTAGTGACCCATAAGGAGACTGTGTCTAGCATGAAACGAATGAGGAGGAGGATAGTGGGAGATAACAGTTGGACTATTACATAAGGACTTTTAGGTCATTGTAAGGAACAGAGGGTCACAAATAGCGTTCACGTTACATTTTAAAATTAGACCTAATGAAACAGCTGACATGTGCTGAATCCTAACCTTCCCTGTCGTCCTGAGCTGCTTAGTGGTGGAGCCCGTGATCAGCAGCTCTGGCTCCTCTGTGCTTGGAAACATCGGCTGCCTTCCTCTCCCGGTCCCTGTGCGTGGCTCCCTGCTGTGCTCCCTGTCAGCAGGCCAAGGTTGAAGTGGGAAGGCCTGGAATGGTTTGAGGAAAAGAATCTAAACATAACTCTCTTTACACAGTTGAAGAAGAGATTGGCTTCTTACTCACAGTTCTTTGTGGACTCGGAGCAGCCTGTACGGGTGGTCTTTTTATTACTGGTCATTTTTGGCTGCACTAGGCCTTTGTGGGGGACACAGGCTCTGTGTGGCTGTACAGTGCCTTCTCTTGTTGCAGAGTACAGGCTCTAAGGCATGTGGGTGGTTGGTGTATATGGGCTTAGTTGCTCCATGGCATGTGGGATCTTAGTTTCTGGACCAGGGATTGAACCCATGTCCCCTGCAATGACACGCTGATTCTTAGCCACTGGACCACCAGGGAAGTCCCCTGAGGTTAAGTCTTAAGCTAAAGAATTTCATGGCCTTTTGAAGAATTAGTGCTTTTGTTTTTATTATTATTTGCTTGTTTTTTCCCCTACCTCCAAGCGAATATTTTAGGACGTTATAACGCCTGTTTTAGTTAAAATCTAATGTTTCACTGAAGAACTGTGGATGGAGGTTCGTGACATTGTCCAGGAGGCAGTGGTAAGACCACCCCCAAGAAAACGAAATGCAAAAAGTCAAAATGGTTGTCTGAGGAGGCCCTACAAATAGCTGAGAAAAGAAGAGAAGCTGAAGGCAAAGGAGGAAAGGAAAGATATACCCATCTGAATGCAGAGTTCCAGAGAACAGCAAGGAGAGATAAGAAAGCCTTCCTCAGTGATCAGTGCAAAGAAATAGAGGAAAACAATAGAATGGGAAAGACTGGAGCTCTCTTCAAGAAAATTAGAGATACCAAGGGAACATTTCATGCAAAGATGGGCTCGATAAAGGACAGAAATGGTCTGGACCTAACAGAAGCAGAAGATATTAAGAAGAGGTGGCAGGAATACACAGAAGAACTGTACAAAAAAGAGCTTCATAACCCAGATAACCATGATGATCTGATCACTCACCCAGAGCCAGACATCCTGGAATGCAAAGTTAAGTGGGCCTTAGGAAGCATCACTAGGAACAAAGCTAGTGGAGGTGATGAAATTCCAGCTGAGCTATTTCANAGCTTCATAACCCAGATAACCATGATGATCTGATCACTCACCCAGAGCCAGACATCCTGGAATGCAAAGTTAAGTGGGCCTTAGGAAGCATCACTAGGAACAAAGCTAGTGGAGGTGATGAAATTCCAGCTGAGCTATTTCAGATCCTGAAAGATGATGCTATGAAAGTGCTGCACTTAGTAAGTCAGCACATTTGGAAAACTCAGCTGTGTTCATAGGACTGGAAAAAGTCAGTTTTCACATGTATAATATCATACATGAAACGAATCGCCAGTCCAGGTTCGGTGCATGATACAGGATGCTTGGGGCTGGTGCACTGGGATGACCCAGAGGGATGGGAGTGGGGTTCAGGATGGGGAACATGCATACACCTGTGGCGGATTCATCTTGATGTATGGCAAAACCAATACAATATTGTAAAGTAATTAGCCTCCAATTAAATAAATTTATATTTTAAAAAAGTCAGTTTTCATTCTAGTCCCAAAGAAAGGCAATGCCAAAGAATGCTCAGACTATACCACACAGTTGCTCTCATCTCACAGGCTAGCAAAGTAATACTCAAAATTCTCCAAGNTCACCCCACTCCAGTGTTCTTGCCTGGAGAATCCCAGGGACGGGGGAGCCTGGTGGGCTGCCGTCTATGGGGACGCACAAAGTTGGACACGACTGAAGCGACGTGGCAGCAGCAGCATATAGTTCCCTTTTATCCTTTCTGCATCTGCAAGCTTCCCCCTCGGGTTTATTTCCATTCTGACTAAGGGATACGTTTTACTGTTTGTTTTTGCTGAAACTTCAGGTGAGATTACTCCTCTTTTTCTGAAAATGTCTTTGTTTCATCATTATTTTGCAAAATAATTTTACTTGATATTCAGTTCTAGATTGGCAGATGCATTTTGGGGCTTTGACGGTATTGTTCAAGAACTTTCTGGCTTCTGCTGTTTCTGGTGAGACGTCAACAACTGTCTTATTTTTGTTTCTTTTGAAGGCAATCTCTTTTCATCGGCTGCTTACATTTCTTTTCTGAAGTTGTCTGAAGTGTTTTTCAGATATGCATAAATTTGGATTATTGATAGCATCTAATTATCTGCCACATTCTCAGTCTTGTCTTTTATGCTTGGACGTATTGAGCGGTGGTTGGTCTCTGCCTGACGGGGGACTTTCCTGCAACCCCTGCCCGCGTGTCTCTGGCTTAGACTGTGGCTTTTGCTCGCGTGGTTTATCGTCTTGCTTGCCTGGTTCTTTGTTAGTTTGCTTGTTGCTGATGGCAGACACTGTATATGAGAAATGGGAGAAACACATTCTCACAGGGGCGGTGTTTTCTCCTGCAGAGAACATTGCGTCTCTCTGAGAAGTAGCTCAGGACTAGACTCCATGACTCCTGGTGCAGAGTTCCAGAAGTGAGACGACTGAGATCCAGGCTGGACTCTCTGTGGGCGCCGGTCTGCATCAGATTCTCGCAACCACAGGGTTTCTCCGCTGCGGCAGGATTGACCTCCAGGGCCAGATGGCTCTTCTTGCGAGGGGCGGGGGCCATGGATGGGGGCCTCTCTTGCGCGTCTCAGGATATTTAGCAGCACCCCTCCCCCTGAGCTGTGACCGCTGAAAGTGCCCCACACTTAGTGGAGCGTCTTCTGCTCGAGCGCCACTGGTCTTCCACGTGCGTCCAGGTCAGAGTGTGGCGTTGTCTGGTGTCTCCTTGTCAGGCCCTGGAGCCCAGTTTTTATCCCAGGGCCTCTGGGCTGTCAACAGAAGTTACACAGTTCAGGTGGATTTCTGTCAACCGTAGTCATAAGTGAAAAAAGAAAGGACTTATGATGCTTAGAAAAGTAGCCTTCACTTGTCAGCTCTCACGATCTAGAAGAGTTAATTAGGCAGCCCAGCTCATTCCCGCATAAATTAAACAGTCCGGAATAATCTAGTTTCTCTTGTCTAGTCACTCAGTCGTGTCCGACTCTTTGTGGTCCCGTGGACTGCGCCCCACCAGGCTTCCCTCTCCTCCACCATCTCCAGGAGCTCGCTCAAACTCGTGTTCGTTGAGTTGGTGACATGTTCTTATTAGTAATGTTCTAAAACTGCACCAAATTTTTTAAAAAAACCAAGTAGATAACTGACTGTAGAATTGGTACAGGAACTGTCTTCCTTTTCTAGGTCACCTACAATGGCTGGAGGACTGTTTGCCATGAACAGAAACTATTTCAATGAACTTGGACAGTATGACAGTGGCATGGATATCTGGGGAGGAGAAAATTTAGAAATATCATTTCGGGTAAATTTTTTTTAAATGTTAATTAAATGCAGTAAAATGTAATTTTCATCTGTGATCTCATGTTTTTTTGTAAATTCTCTATTTCACCATAACTTATGATATAGATAATACCATTCAAAACAGCAAAAGCCTCTGAGAAGCCTTATCTTTGCAAGAATTGTGAAGTGACAGGTGGTCTAAACTTAGAGGCCTTTGTGTGCACTGACTCTCGAGTCTTGTCTTCCCTTTGTCCATTAATCTTATTTGATGACCTAGGATATATATACAGTTCTGGTCATCATATTTTCCTTAATTCCCTGAGATCACCCTTGTTTACACCTGTCTCCTGGAGAAATTTTATTAATAGCTCCCACTTACTTTCAGGAGTAGCCCAGTTGATATGATAAATTATATTTGCCCCCTGCATAGACTACTGAATCCTTTGTATACACAGATTCCTCCAACCTACAGAAGAAATTCGCCTTTCATAATCTCTTCACTCGTTGCTGAGGCTGGAAAGGTGACGGTCGTGGGTGGGGTCTGTGGCTCAGGGAGCTGTGCTGGTGGGTAGGACACGAGCTTTGGAAAAGGCAGAGAGGGCAAGGGACAGAACGCGGATTTCTCGCTCTCGTTCCTTTCTCCTGGTGTGTCTCAGGATCCCCGTTCAGATACCGTAATTCCTTGTGTATGTCGTTTTGTATCTTTGCAAGTATATTGATCCTAGTTTTTCTTACATAATCTTTACAATTTGCAAGTTGTAATAGATATTATTAGTCTTACTTTGTAGATAAGGTAACTGAATCTCATAAAAATTAAAAAAACTTAAGTGACTCAGTCAAGGGCAAAATATAGACCAGAACTAAGATCTTCTGACTCCTTTACTCTGTGTTTTTTATAAAATCATGTTTTTCATGTTTTTCTAAAAATGTGTGCATTTATGAGAAAGTATGTGTGAAACTGAGATTAGAGGATTGATTAGCATTCTTTGTCCCTAAGTCCTGAAGTTCCAAACCTTATGTCTGGGAAGACAGTTTTAGACACAGAGTAAAAGAATATCACAGTGTTTTTAGGGTTTAAAGACAGATAATTTTAAAATATGTACTCTGACTTTACTCTGCTAAGACCCCTTGCAGGGGCTCAGAGACCTGTTTAATAGAGGTTAGTTAATCTCAGGAAAGCCATGTGCTGACCCCGCAGTACTGTGGGCGCTATTAACACGTATTCTGCTTCCGACCAGATCTGGATGTGTGGAGGTAAGCTGTTGATCATCCCTTGCTCTAGAGTGGGACACATTTTCCGGAAAAGGCGGCCCTACGGGTCCCCGGAGGGCCAGGACACCATGGCGCACAACTCCCTGCGGCTGGCACACGTGTGGCTGGATGAATACAAGGTGAGGCCCAGCCCCGGGAGGCTGCAGCCGGCCGCTTCTCTCCCGGCCTGTCTTCTCTTCACCCAGGCTTTCACTCAGTTTTTTTATTCTGACTCCTTTTTAACTTTTACAAGTGTCTGTGAGAGGTAATGAGCCAGTGTCGGAGGCCACCCGGCTCCCCTCGCCGAGCTCTTGGGACTCCTGCAGACCCAGGCTGCTCCTCCGCTGCTGAGCTCCGCTCCAGCCCTGCTTCCTCTCCGCCTCCTCTCTTGCCGCACACAGCTTTCTTTTTTAATACTTTATTCTATTTTACAATACTGTATTGGTTTTGCCATACATTGACATGAATCAGCCACAGGTGTACACGCTCTCCCAATGCCGAAGCCCCCTCCCACGTCCCACCCCACACCATCTCCCCGGTTCATCCCGTACACCAGCCCCAAGCAACCTGTATCCTGTATTGAACATAGACTGGCGCTTCATTTCTATGTTTCCTCTCTAATGACTTTACTGAGCTGACCAAAATACACATTCACTTACTCTTCTCCTTTTTTTTAAAATTTAGGAGCAGTATTTTTCCTTAAGACCTGATCTGAGGACCAGAAATTATGGAAACATCAGTGAGCGTGCTGAATTAAGGAAGAAGCTGGATTGTAAATCATTTAAATGGTATTTGGATAACATTTACCCAGAGATGCAGATATCTGGGCCCAACGTCAAACCCCAGCAACCCATTTTTATCAACAGGGGGCCAAAACGCCCCAAAGTCCTTCAGCGCGGAAGGGTAAGAAAGTGATTCTATCACAGTGTTTCAGTAAATATTGTCCAATAAAATAAGCAACATTGGATACGTCATAGAATATTTAAGGATAGCCTTGGCTTGCTTTTCATTGCATATTTTTTAGGAGAATTTCCTCTATTCCAGGCATATGTATCTTTGCTGTTTATATTAAGATCCCTTACCTGCCACTGTTAGAGAAAACACAGCACATTCTCTAAGCTATGTGCTGGCTTCCAGGAGGCCATAAATGTGAAGACACAAATAAAGACATTGTGCGTGAGTGTAAAGTTCATTTGGCGGAGCCCAGAAAGGAAACTGAGAGGAGGACTGGGGCGGCTGCAGACGGGAGTGGAAACTGGTGGCTCGGGCCCCTGGGTGGTGTGGCGGCAGACCGCGCCCCACGCCCGGGCTCTCCAGTGTCGGCAGCTCTGCAGTGGCTGCAGTGAAGCCTGGCGTTTTCTCCTGTTTTGTTCTCTCTACCTTATAAAGGTCATCGAGATGTTTATTGCTATGTACTTTCCCTTTAAGTAAAAATGGGTGCATACCATATAGCTGAAATCCCTGTTGTTATTGCCTTGCGTATGTAATCACATTTAACGTTCAAACTGATCACTTTGGGCTTCCCTGCTAGGTCAGCTGGTAAAGTATCCGCCTGCAATGCGTGAGGACCCTGGTTCTATCCCTGGGTCAGGAGGGTCCCCTGGAGAAGGGCATGGCAACCCACTCCAGTATTCTTGTCTGGAGAATCCCACGGACAGAGGAGTCTGGTGGGCTACAGTCCATAGGGTCGCAAAGAGTCGGACACGCTGAGAAACTAAGCAAGCACCGATCACTTTGCCGAGACAAGACACTCTGATGTAGGGCGTCTGCCGCTCCTGTGGCGTTTACAGCCTGTGCTCATCTCCATGCAGGCGTGCGTGCGAATGTGACTGGGTGCTGGCTGCCCCCAATTCCTGTTTCTGTTTCTCAGTGCCACCTTCAGCTTCTCTAGTGCAGAGATGGTGAATCTGAGGCCCTTCCTCCCCTGGAGCAGACGAGCAGTCTTGTATCTTTAGGTGGAATTTCTACTTGACATCACCTGCGTATGTTGTTAAAGTTGCCCATGACCTTGAAGTCTCTGCTGTGATGATCCTGTATGCTGAAGCCAGAATTCAGCAATGAAAAATGCTCCTCTTTTTAGGACATTGCAGATCCATGCCTCCGAAGTGGTATTTTCATGTTTCTTCTCCATCCATCCATCCGTACAATGTTGTTAGGAGCAATCTCTTCTTTTACAGCTCTATCACCTTCAGACCAACAAGTGTCTGGTGGCCCAGGGCCGCCCAAGTGAGAAGGGAGGCCTCGTAGTGCTGAAGGCGTGTGACTACAGTGACCCAAACCAGGTGAGCGGTGCCCGCGGCAGGGTCCTTCCAGGAAGTGCCTGCAGTCATGTGTTAGGGTGGGGTGGGGCAACAGAAATCAAGGTTTTAGTCTGACTTTTTTCTGTAGCTTTGGGTTTATTTTTAATGAGGCATAGCAAGCATCACTACGAACAAAGCTAGTGGACGTGATGGAATTCCAAATGAGCTGTTTCAAATCCTGAAAGATGATGCTGTGAAAGTGCTGCACTCAATATGCCAGCAAATTTGGAAAACTCAGCAGTGGCCACAGGACTGGAAAAGGTCAGTTTTCATTCCAGTCCCAAAGAAAGGCAATGCCAAAGAATGCTCAAACTACTGCACAATTGCACTCATCTCACATGCTAGTAAAGTAATGCTCAAAATTCTCCAAGCCAGGCTTCAGCAATACGTGAACCGTGAACTTCCAGATGTTCAAGCTGTATTTAGAAAAGGCAGAGGAACCAGAGATCAAATTGCCGACATCCGTTGGATCATGGAAAAAGCAAGAGTTCCAGAAAAACATCTATTTTTGCTTTATTGACTATGCCAAAGCCTTTGACTGTGATCACAATAAACTGTGGACAATTCTTCAAGAGATGGGAATACCAGACCACCTGACCTGCCTCTTGAGAAATCTGTATGCAGGTCAGAAAGCAACAGTTAGAACTGGACATGGAACAACAGACTGGTTCCAAATAGGAAAAG
>SJYW01000294.1:517184-542260 GCA_006410735.1 Raphicerus campestris | reverse complement strand
AAAAAAACTGGAGGAACCTTTAATGTATGTTACTCAGAGAAAGAAGCCATCTGCAAAGTCCATATCCATGACATTCTGGGAAAGGGCGAACCATGGGGACAGTAATATTTCACTTGTTGCAGGGATGAGATGCGAGGAGAAAGCTGCAGGCAGGGCCCAGAGGATTATCAGGCAGGGCAACTCCTACAGTGTGTGAGCCTGTCACGCAGGTGGACACACGTCGTCATACAGCAGTCAGCGCCCACAGAGTCAGTAAAGCCAAGTGTGAAGCGTCGTGTCAGCTATGGACGCGGGGTGAGAATGATGTGTCAGGGTGGGTGTATCAGCTGCGGCAAAGGCACCCCCAGCGCTGGCCTGGACCCCACGCCATCAACCCAGAAATGCACTGTGGGAGCGCCCTGGTGGCTGCGACTCCTGCTGCCACGGGCCCAAGTTCAACCCCTAGTCAGAGAACTGTGCCCACAAGCTGTGCAGCCAAAAAGTAAAACATACTGGAAAAAGTGAATTGTACCCCGTATAGCTTCCCAGGTGGCTCAGATGGTCAAGAATCCGCCTGCAGTGCAGGAGATGAAGGCAGACCCGGGCTCGATCCCTGGGTCGGGAAGATCCCCTGGAGGAGGAAATGGCAACCCGCCCCAGTACTCTTGCCTGGAGAATCCCATGGACAGAGGAGCCTGGCGGGCTACAGTCCACGGGGTCACAAAGAGTCGGACACGACTGAGCAACTGAGCACATTATAGCAACAGACAGTAAAAAAAAAAAAAATTGGGATTGTAACAAATTCACAATAGCATCAAAAAGATGAAAATGATTTTAAGATGTGTACAGTGAGAAATACAAAACATTGCTAAGAGAAAGAAAACCTAAGTAAATGGACATGAGCTTGAGCAAACTCCGGAGACAGTGAAAGATCTTTTTGGTGCTGGAAGTAATTTTCTGTTCCTACATATAAAAATAAACCTTGACTCCTATCTTATACACAAAATTTATTTCAACACAGTCATAGATCTAAATAAAACTATAAAGCTTTTAGAGAAAAATGACAAATACCTTCATATAGGAGAGGCAAAGATTTCTTTACTCACTTCAAAGCAGTCAAAGATCAATGAATGACTTTATCAAAATTAAAATCTTCTGAAGACGACAGCATTAAGGGAGATGTCTATATGCCACAGACTTGTACCCAGATTGCATGAAGTGCTTAAGAATTAAGGGGCGCCCCTGGTGGGCCAGTGCTTGAGGCTCCTCCGCCTGCCAGTGCGGGGGACGCAGGTTCAAGCCCTGGGCCGGGAGGGTCCCAGTGCCCCAGCAGCAGCTGAGCGCACCTTCCCGAGAGGCAACGGCAGGGGGAAGCCCGCCCCCGACAAGTGAACAGTGGCAACCAGAGCTCGGCCAACACACGGCCACGCAGACCCAGTGCTGCCCAAGATAAAACTTTAAACCGATTTTCAAAACGGACAGAATGCTCACAGACTCTTAAGGAACGGTGTGTAAAATGGCTCCAAGTATGAAAAAGGTTAAATGTCAGAGATGGTTATCAGGGAAATACAGAATACAGGTTAAAACCAGTCAGACACCATTAAAATGGTTAAAACAAACCAAGAGTGATGTGACGGGTTCTGAGGATTGAGACGGCACCGCAGCGCAGCTCTGGGGTTCCGCCCAGCGGACCCCACGTCCCAGAGCAGGCAACGGCCATGACGCACCCAGGTGACAAGGTCAGCCCCGGACAAGCCCCCAGCTGAGAGGCCTGTGTGTTACCGCCACAGGGGACAGGAAACAGGAGGAAGCCTCTGGGTCGATCGATCCCTGATCGGGAACAGGGATCGACTGGAAGCTGTGAGTCGCTTCCCACTCACGGTGGGAGAGCGAGCCGGGGTTCTACAGACTGGAATTTGCAGGACAGAATGTGGGGCAGGAAGGAGCCACCGAGAAAGAGGGTCCAGAAATGTGCAGACGGGTCTGAGTCTGGCTCTGTCCGTCTGTCCATGGCTAAGTGTGACCCCCCGAGAAGGAGCCTAGAACACATTCCAAGTAAGCACTAACTTGTGGGAAGTTGGGACTTCAACAGGCCAAGGCAGCCCCCCTGCCCAACACCCGGGGCACCCGTGTGCCCCCCCAGGTCAGACTCCTCCTCAGGACGCTTCCAGAACGAGCTTCTAAACGAACCAACAGGCATCAGTCAACTGCCACCAGAATAAACGAACAGTTTTTAAAGAGCACAGCATAACCCAACACAGCATTAACGCATGAATTCTGAAAATAAGGATTCCCAGACCTGGAAAGACACGGTCCCCAGAGGGGCCCAGAGAAAGCGGCCAGGTTCATGCAGGTCAGAGGTGCTGGCGGCCGGAACTGCCCTGCTCACCGGGCGGGCGGGCCTCGGGGTGGCGGTGATGCCAGGTCTCCCTCCTTGCCTGCTGGGTGGTGAGAGGTGGGGTGAGATCCAAGGAGGAATGGCCACCCAAGAAGGGCCTCCCAGCCCGGCCGGACACCGGCACATCCAGGCCCTGTCCCGACGGACAGCTTCACAGACGCGGGCGGCTTCCGGCGAGCAGCAAACGCCAACTGGTCAGATAGTGAGTGGGTGCCTGCAGACTTGCTGTGAAACTGCACGGTACAGAAGCTGTTTTTGGCTGTTCACAAAGCACAAGCTGTTGTATGAATTGAGTGGGATTCTAGGCAGCTTAATTCTTAGCAACTCCTTTGAGTTTAAATCTGAAATACACACAACAGGAGAAATAACGTCTCTACACAAAGCAAGTCTGGAAGAGCTGCTTCCAAAAAAAATCAGAGGACTGAATTTAACAATAAAAACAGACTTTGAACAAGGGAATGAAACACCAGGAAGATCTTTCACTTTGGCCTTGAAAAGATCCTAAAAAGAAACCAGTTATCCTTCTTTACCCAACCACAGAGTCTGTTTGGTCTGAGTTATGAACTTACCTAACTTATCTAAAAAGAGGAGAAGCAAATTGACTACATCCATAGGCCAGTCACTCAGAAGCGGCAGACCAGCTTGTTGGTTTAGTTCAAACGCTCATCGGTTTCTGAGTTGAGACCAGAAGGCTAACAGAGACTCAGGCAGCTTACATAGATGTAAAATATTTTATTTGTAAATGGTGATCTTCTAAATCTGTGTCCACAAATTCCAAAACCCATAACACTCTGTATACTTCAAAAAATTCAATTTTTGCCAACATTAGATACTATTATACAGAACAGAAAACAAAAACCCGGGAGGACAAATACTGGTAGGATGTCAGAATATTGTACAAGAGAAGAAAAATATTCAAGAAACAAATTTCATACAGCTATTTATCAAGAGAAAAATATATACAATTGATTTATTCTGTAAGATAAAAATACATCATGCCATATACATTACAAGTTCAGAACTGCATCACTGGATATACCAACAGCTTACAGTCCACTTGAATTGTGCACACAAAAACTTCATTTTATACTCAGCCTGTGAAGTGTCAGTACCAGAATTTTAAGTACAAAATAAAAAGCTAACCTGGTTCAAAATGCTGATTAAGTTTCTACAAGCAAACACAAAACTGTGTGTGTGTGTTTTAATTAAAGAAATGTAAACAAACAGTCCATACAAACACATCTTAAAATTACATCTCCCGAAACCCTATTGCCAGGGTCCTGCAGCTGCAAGCAGTCACATCTTTTTTTTTTTTTTTCCCAAATTTTTGTGTTAAATAAGCCAGAGAGTTAAATTTGAGTTCCTGCTACAAGATCCTAGTATGTTTACATGATTTTTGTTTTGTGTGTGGCTTGAAACAAAGTTCTAATCAAAACTACTTTTGCTGAAGAAAAATTCAGCTTCCATTTGGGGTTGTTTTTAAGCAGTTATTCACAGTTATCACAAATTGTAAAAGCACAAAAAACCTGACTGAAGAAGTAGGGATGCAACAATATAATGTGAAAAAATTAGTTTAAGTTACCAAAACGGCTATAAAAGTTGTAGTCATAGCATACACTCGGTTCTGTCAGAAGCAAGGTGTATAAAACAAGTAAGTACTAATAGACTGTCGTTTCCAAAAAGCCCCAAACACTCTAGGTGGAAATTTTGGTTATTACATAATTATAATGGCATATTTAATAACAAAATTATATTGTAACATCCCTATGAACATTTTATAAGCACCCGAGCTGCTGCAGAGCCTGGTAGCATTTGGTCAATAACTATTTTTATACTGTATTTTTTTTTTCTCAAAATATTTACATGTTTGTACAAAGTAACAGGGTTTGTTAGTTTTGCAGGTAACAGCAGCAGCTTGGCTTTCTTCTAACTTTTATTTAAAAATAGCTTCATTCACTTATTCAATAATAAATACAAAAAGGTTCTCTTATTTTACAGAAATCAAAAACTACAATAAACTGACTCATGGAATCAAGTATTTAAATGGGTTTTAGTGCAAGTTACTGTCCCTTAGCTCTAGTCCTAAGGAAGTCATCTCAGTACATTCCTTGTTCAGTGGTGTCTACTTTAGTTTAAAAAAAGTCTTAAGTCAGAGGGCCTGCCCCTTTCTCAGATAAGGCCGTGGCCAGCACTTTGGACATCTCCCTCTCGCTGGTGATCTCAGTCTTACATTCATAGGAAGGCCCCGCCCTGGGGCAGGGCAGCCGTCGGCTCTTTGCCCCAGTAAAAGTTTCTCCTTAGTGAGACTCAAGAAACAAGAGGAAACAAAACCCACCCACAGAAAGAAAAAGGAAAAGGAAAAAAAAAGTGCTGGACCATTCTGTAAATCTTCGACCTCGGCAGCTTGCGTGGGTCAAGTGGCCTCGGTCGGCTTCCTCCTGGTGCTCCTAAGGTAACTCAAGGACCGAGGAAATCAGGACTCCTAGGAGCTACTTGTCAAAAAAGTCATGAAACAGAAAACAAAAACCTCTTTTCTGTCTGCGAAATTCCAACGGCGCGTGGACGCGCTGCTTCCGGGACGAGCCGCCCTCCGAGGCGCGGGGCCGCGTCAGTTCATCCACTTGCGGCAGTTCACGGCCCCACAGTGACAGGGGATCTTGTGCTGGTCGTCCTCAAAGTCGAACTTATAGTCGTAGCACAGCTGCCCGCCAAAGACACGCGGTGAGCGGCCGCTCCCCCGGCCCGGGCCGCGGGCGCGCAGTCTGCGCCGCGCCGGCCCCTCCCCGCCCGCCAAGCCCCGGGGGCCCAGCGGCTGGCCGCCCGCCGGACGGCCTCCCCCCGGACGCCGAGCCGGGAGGACAGGCACCCCACGGGAAGCAGCCCTCCGCCCCGAGGGGCGCCCCGCTCCGCGCGGCCCTCCCGCCGCCCACAGCTCTCCCTGAGGACTCGGGGCGGCTGCCTTGCGCAAACAACGAGGCAGAGGCTTGGGCGGGTCAAGGGGGCCCTGGCAACTCCAGCAGGGTGGGGGCAAGGCCGGGCGGGCCCCCGCTGTCCCCAGGCCGCCCGCCCGCCGGGGCACCAGGCCCGCCGGGGCACCAGGCTCGGGCCTCAAATGGGCTCTTCCACGTCCAGTGAGAGACGGGCAAGACGAGCCTTGGGCCAACTCGATTTAAAAATCCCCGTTCCGGTAGATGACCCCGAAATACAAGCGTCCTCTCAGGGCAGGGCTGGAGGCTGCAACCCAGTGAAGACCCTCGGGTTCCTGACCCCCGTAAAGAGGGGAGGCCCCCACAGAGCCCGCCCCGCCGGGCGGCCCCGAGACGCGCTCATCACGCCTGTGCCCAAGTCGGGGAACATCGACGCGGGGCCGGAGGCTGCCGGCCATCCTCACGGGCGACACGCGGGGCGGAGGGAAGGGGCAACCAGCGGAGGAGCCAAACTCCAGAATGCTGCTCGCAGAGAGCCCGGGAGCGGGGCTGGGCCGGAGTGCGGCCAGGCGCCAGGGCTGACCTGCGCCGCCGGCTCCGCTCCCGCAGGCGGAGGGCGCCGCGCCAGGCAGGGGGCAGGGCCGCGGGGGCGGCGCCTCGGGCGGGGAGGGGCGGCGCTTACCTCTTCTCCTTTCTGGATTCTCCGACTGGAGCTGATGATGATCTTGTGGCCGCGCTCGAAGGTCACCACCTCCGCCACGCAGTTGGGCGCACACGAGTGGTTGATGTACCTGCGGGCAGCAGTCCAGAGATGGCTCACGTCCGACAGCCGGGCGGGCGGGCCCTTCCCACCTGCCCGCTCGCAGCACGCGCGCCCACGGACACAGACAGCGGCGCGGCGGCAGGACCTCAGCGCCCCAGCCGGCCAGGGAGCCTGGCCCTGGCAGTGAAGGTCCTCACCCCGGACTGCCAGGAAATTCCCAAACGTACGGGAAGAATGTTAAGGAAAAACCCTTGCCGTGACTGAAGGGGCCCCCGCCTCACCTGGCAGGTCCTCCCGTGAGCGTGGCGTCGATCACGTGGTCACTGTCCATGCGGAACATGTACACGCCCCGGTTCTGAAAGAGAACGCGCTCAGCGCCTGCCCGCGCCCAGGCCGGGAGCGCCCGCTGCCCTGAACCGAAGCAACACCTGGCAGGTCGCCTGTGATGCCAGGCTCACTGACCCTGTTACAGCCTCGCAGACGGTAACACTGACGGAAAACATGGGGAAAATAGGAGACTATCCACGCATGGTTTCTAGGGTCACAGCCAGCCCAGGCCCCAGGCGCCCAAAAGGCTCAGGAGGATGCGAGCTCACCTGGGACTCGTAGAGCTTCTCCTTCCTGTTGGCGACCTCGTTCCGGATGATGGTCCCGATGTACTCGATGACCATGGTGTGCTTCTCGATGTCCCGGGCAGCGTACAGGCCCAGCCCCTGCGGAAACGCGCGCATGCCTCAGAGCCACTGGCTTCCAGCAACAGGCCTGCGTGCTCCTTCAGCAAAGGTCCTGCCCTCAAGCACAGCAGACGCCCCAGGAAGACCCCACCTGAACTCATGTGACCTTTGTACTGCCTTCGCTCTCATCTGGACCCGTAACACTGGACTTGATCTTTAATTTTCCACCTGAAGTCATGGCATCACTCCCTTGTCTTTTTTCAACACTAGACCCTGAGGGCATTTTTGCAAAGTGTTTCTATCCGGCCATCTTTCCTGGTGGCTCAGCTGGTTAAGAATCCGCCTGCAATGCGGGAGACCAGGGTTTGATCCCTGGCTTAGGAAGATCCCCTGGAGAAAGGAAAAGCTACTTACTCCAATATTCTGGCCTGGAGAATTCCATGGACTGTATATGTATAGTCCATGGGGTCGCAGAGTTGGACAGGACTAAGTGACACACATCTTCTCCCATACGTGATTATCACACCCAGATCCCACCAACTAAACAGGCTAATGGCTTCTGCTGTTAATTTTATCCCACTGTGACTTCTAAAAGGACATTATCAAACTGATGAAGCAGGAACAGGGCTGACTGTAAGGGACTATTACAATGCGAGTTCCTGCATTCTCAACTGAACTGACCAGAAGACCCCCCACCCCCGCACCGGACAGAGTCCTTGTCAAGCACCATCTGGGACTAGACGGTACGGGGGCTGTTGTTGGGAGACTTTGGGGTGAGAATTAACTTCTGAAAAGAAATACTCATGCGGTTTGTGTGTTCAATTCCAGGTGTGAGTCCAGTGTGACAAAGCAGGATATACAGAAACAATCTGCATGGAGTACAGCTCAGTGTAAGAGACCAGAAGGTCACTGGAAATGAACTGAGAATCCAAAGAGCCAGGCACGTGCGAACACTCCGTGAAGGAGCTTGGTGGTACTGAAATTCAGTTTCACATGGATGGGTTATGTATTACTAAATGGTGCCTCCACAACTGGTTATTCAACAGAAGAAAAAAAATGTCTTAAAACACAAAAAATAAAATCACTGAAAGAAAAAGAATCTAAGAAACTACATATGCAATCTACAGTGTTAACCAAGAATAGAAGCCATAGAACATTATATACGTTTGACTGTATAAAAATTAATACTCCTGCAGTAAAAAACATTCCACACTTACTGAGGTGTTTTCCCCTAAAAACATCTTTTGCCAAATAGTACAAGTTCTTATAAATTGAAAAATGGACAAAGGATATGGCTATGCAATGCAGATCACAGCAAGCAAACATAAACGGAAAACCCAAAAGGCTGCAACTGAGGTGACGACATCAGTCTGTGCTTAACAGGCTGGCGAAACATAAAAGGGTCCTAACACTTCAAATGGGAAAACCAGAGAAATTTCATACTCTGCAGGAGAAGAGCATACAATTACAGCCTGTTTAGAAAGCAGGCGACGTCTACAAAAATGGAAAGTGCATGTATTTCTATGCGAAAATCTCGCTTGGGAGCACACACTCCACAGAAGTCACCTGGACAGCTGCGCAAGTCCTGACGACAGTGCTGCTCTGGGAGAGAGCTCCAAACACAAGAAGCGCTCGGCAGTGGGGCGATGGCCCAACCAATCACAGCTCATCGATTTCACAGAAGGCTAACAGCCACTGAAGAATGAGTGAGAGCTAGACGTGTCTGAATACTGGCGCGAAAAGGAAGACGCAGGAAAGTGCAGACGACATGACCCTGCCTTCCCCCACGCACACAGACACGCATGTGCTGTTACGACAGCAGCATGGGAGAAACAGGGTCTTTAGCAGGTTGTCAGCATAAGGACCTGGGAGGTGGACGGAAAGGAGGTGACAGAGGGAGGAAGGAAAAGGCAAGCAATCACCAAGAGCCCTCAACAAAGATGACAGACTGAACACAGGTGGTTAAAAACCCTTCATGTGACCGGGAAAGGCAGCGTGAACGAGCCATCTGGAAACATCTTAAATGGAGAAGCCACTGAGCAGAGGAGGACGCCGGAGCGGCTGGAAGCCGAAGTCGAGCACTGGCGGCCCCAGGAGCTGAGACACGCTCCTTCAGAGAAGAGCGTGCACACGCGTGTCTGCAACATGCAAACAAAGTGCCAGAGGAAAAGACAAAGAGGAGAAGGTGCAGACACCACGCAGAAGCATCTCAGGGTCAGGACGAGGAACTCCAACAAGGCCACGCAGAGGCCAGAGCTGAGGCGGAGTCTTCTCCGGCGGCATGAGGACCATCACGGGCCCAGCTGGGGGGCCAGACGCGGAAGGCCAGGGACCACAAACCTGCAACCCGGGCAGAGCCTCGGGNTGGGCGACGCCCAGGCAGGGGGCAGGGCCGCGGGGGCGGCGCCTCGGGCGGGGAGGGGCGGCGCTTACCTCTTCTCCTTTCTGGATTCTCCGACTGGAGCTGATGATGATCTTGTGGCCGCGCTCGAAGGTCACCACCTCCGCCACGCAGTTGGGCGCACACGAGTGGTTGATGTACCTGCGGGCAGCAGTCCAGAGATGGCTCACGTCCGACAGCCGGGCGGGCGGGCCCTTCCCACCTGCCCGCTCGCAGCACGCGCGCCCACGGACACAGACAGCGGCGCGGCGGCAGGACCTCAGCGCCCCAGCCGGCCAGGGAGCCTGGCCCTGGCAGTGAAGGTCCTCACCCCGGACTGCCAGGAAATTCCCAAACGTACGGGAAGAATGTTAAGGAAAAACCCTTGCCGTGACTGAAGGGGCCCCCGCCTCACCTGGCAGGTCCTCCCGTGAGCGTGGCGTCGATCACGTGGTCACTGTCCATGCGGAACATGTACACGCCCCGGTTCTGAAAGAGAACGCGCTCAGCGCCTGCCCGCGCCCAGGCCGGGAGCGCCCGCTGCCCTGAACCGAAGCAACACCTGGCAGGTCGCCTGTGATGCCAGGCTCACTGACCCTGTTACAGCCTCGCAGACGGTAACACTGACGGAAAACATGGGGAAAATAGGAGACTATCCACGCATGGTTTCTAGGGTCACAGCCAGCCCAGGCCCCAGGCGCCCAAAAGGCTCAGGAGGATGCGAGCTCACCTGGGACTCGTAGAGCTTCTCCTTCCTGTTGGCGACCTCGTTCCGGATGATGGTCCCGATGTACTCGATGACCATGGTGTGCTTCTCGATGTCCCGGGCAGCGTACAGGCCCAGCCCCTGCGGAAACGCGCGCATGCCTCAGAGCCACTGGCTTCCAGCAACAGGCCTGCGTGCTCCTTCAGCAAAGGTCCTGCCCTCAAGCACAGCAGACGCCCCAGGAAGACCCCACCTGAACTCATGTGACCTTTGTACTGCCTTCGCTCTCATCTGGACCCATAACACTGGACTTGATCTTTAATTTTCCACCTGAAGTCATGGCATCACTCCCTTGTCTTTTTTCAACACTAGACCCTGAGGGCATTTTTGCAAAGTGTTTCTATCCGGCCATCTTTCCTGGTGGCTCAGCTGGTTAAGAATCCGCCTGCAATGCAGGAGACCAGGGTTTGATCCCTGGCTTAGGAAGATCCCCTGGAGAAAGGAAAAGCTACTTACTCCAATATTCTGGCCTGGAGAATTCCATGGACTGTATATGTATAGTCCATGGGGTCGCAGAGTTGGACATGACTAAGTGACACACATCTTCTCCCATACGTGATTATCACACCCAGATCCCACCAACTAAACAGGCTAATGGCTTCTGCTGTTAATTTTATCCCACTGTGACTTCTAAAAGGACATTATCAAACTGATGAAGCAGGAACAGGGCTGACTGTAAGGGACTATTACAATGCGAGTTCCTGCATTCTCAACTGAACTGACCAGAAGACCCCCCACCCCCGCACCGGACAGAGTCCTTGTCAAGCACCATCTGGGACTAGACGGTACGGGGGCTGTTGTTGGGAGACTTTGGGGTGAGAATTAACTTCTGAAAAGAAATACTCATGCGGTTTGTGTGTTCAATTCCAGGTGTGAGTCCAGTGTGACAAAGCAGGATATACAGAAACAATCTGCATGGAGTACAGCTCAGTGTAAGAGACCAGAAGGTCACTGGAAATGAACTGAGAATCCAAAGAGCCAGGCACGTGCGAACACTCCGTGAAGGAGCTTGGTGGTACTGAAATTCAGTTTAACATGGATGGGTTATGTATTACTAAATGGTGCCTCCACAACTGGTTATTCAACAGAAGAAAAAAAATGTCTTAAAACACAAAAAATAAAATCACTGAAAGAAAAAGAATCTAAGAAACTACATATGCAATCTACAGTGTTAACCAAGAATAGAAGCCATAGAACATTATATACGTTTGACTGTATAAAAATTAATACTCCTGCAGTAAAAAGCATTCCACACTTACTGAGGTGTTTTCCCCTAAAAACATCTTTTGCCAAATAGTACAAGTTCTTATAAATTGAAAAATGGACAAAGGATATGGCTATGCAATGCAGATCACAGCAAGCAAACATAAACGGAAAACCCAAAAGGCTGCAACTGAGGTGACGACATCAGTCTGTGCTTAACAGGCTGGCGAAACATAAAAGGGTCCTAACACTTCAAATGGGAAAACCAGAGAAATTTCATACTCTGCAGGAGAAGAGCATACAATTACAGCCTGTTTAGAAAGCAGGCGACGTCTACAAAAATGGAAAGTGCATGTATTTCTATGCAAAAATCTCGCTTGGGAGCACACACTCCACAGAAGTCACCTGGACAGCTGCGCAAGTCCTGACGACAGTGCTGCTCTGGGAGAGAGCTCCAAACACAAGAAGCGCTCGGCAGTGGGGCGATGGCCCAACCAATCACAGCTCATCGATTTCACAGAAGGCTAACAGCCACTGAAGAATGAGTGAGAGCTAGACGTGTCTGAATACTGGCGCGAAAAGGAAGACGCAGGAAAGTGCAGACGACATGACCCTGCCTTCCCCCACGCACACAGACACGCATGTGCTGTTACGACAGCAGCATGGGAGAAACAGGGTCTTTAGCAGGTTGTCAGCATAAGGACCTGGGAGGTGGACGGAAAGGAGGTGACAGAGGGAGGAAGGAAAAGGCGAGCAATCACCAAGAGCCCTCAACAAAGATGACAGACTGAACACAGGTGGTTAAAAACCCTTCATGTGACCGGGAAAGGCAGCGTGAACGAGCCATCTGGAAACATCTTAAATGGAGAAGCCACTGAGCAGAGGAGGACGCCGGAGCGGCTGGAAGCCGAAGTCGAGCACTGGCGGCCCCAGGAGCTGAGACACGCTCCTTCAGAGAAGAGCGTGCACACGCATGTCTGCAACATGCAAACAAAGTGCCAGAGGAAAAGACAAAGAGGAGAAGGTGCAGACACCACGCAGAAGCATCTCAGGGTCAGGACGAGGAACTCCAACAAGGCCACGCAGAGGCCAGAGCTGAGGCGGAGTCTTCTCCGGCGGCATGAGGACCATCACGGGCCCAGCTGGGGGGCCAGACGCGGAAGGCCAGGGACCACAAACCTGCAACCCGGGCAGAGCCTCGGGTGATGCTCCTGCTGGGGGGCTGGGGCCACACTACGAGGCCCCGATCTCAGAGACCCAGTATTTGTGTAGAGAGAAACAGAGGCAGGACTTTGCAGAAGAATCAGCAGTGGTGGGGGGTCTTCTGGTCAGTTCAGTTGAGAATGCAGAGACTCGCATTGAAATAGTAGTCCCTTGCAGTCAGCCCTGTTCCTGCTTCATCAGTTTGATAAAGTAAAACATTTCTTAGACTCAAGGCCACACTGCTTCAGGCTGAAAGGACTCACCACTGGGGAAAGCAACGGGCCCACTTTGCTAAAACACTGAAATAGTGAGTCAGAAGAAGATCCTCAGAGTTTCCACATGAAGAACATGGATAAACAACGGGTGAAAGCCGCCTTCTACCAGAGGGACCAGCGTGGCTTGTGACTGGGACTCCACAGGAGGGGTGGGCAGGCCTGCATGGTGCCCACAGGTGAGACGGGCGGTCAGAGCAGGTCAGCAGAACTGGGGTGGGTCAGAGCAAGCCTCAGAGAGGAAAAGGCAACAGACCCCGACGATGCCGTGGGTCTGTACCCCGAGGCCAACGCACAGAACTAGGAGTGGTGACCTCACCAGCAACACGAGGAGCCTGAGGGGANGGGCAGGGCCGCGGGGGCGGCGCCTCGGGCGGGGAGGGGCGGCGCTTACCTCTTCTCCTTTCTGGATTCTCCGACTGGAGCTGATGATGATCTTGTGGCCGCGCTCGAAGGTCACCACCTCCGCCACGCAGTTGGGCGCACACGAGTGGTTGATGTACCTGCGGGCAGCAGTCCAGAGATGGCTCACGTCCGACAGCCGGGCGGGCGGGCCCTTCCCACCTGCCCGCTCGCAGCACGCGCGCCCACGGACACAGACAGCGGCGCGGCGGCAGGACCTCAGCGCCCCAGCCGGCCAGGGAGCCTGGCCCTGGCAGTGAAGGTCCTCACCCCGGACTGCCAGGAAATTCCCAAACGTACGGGAAGAATGTTAAGGAAAAACCCTTGCCGTGACTGAAGGGGCCCCCGCCTCACCTGGCAGGTCCTCCCGTGAGCGTGGCGTCGATCACGTGGTCACTGTCCATGCGGAACATGTACACGCCCCGGTTCTGAAAGAGAACGCGCTCAGCGCCTGCCTGCGCCCAGGCCGGGAGCGCCCGCTGCCCTGAACCGAAGCAACACCTGGCAGGTCGCCTGTGATGCCAGGCTCACTGACCCTGTTACAGCCTCGCAGACGGTAACGCCGACGGAAAACACGGGGAAAATAGGAGACTATCCACGCATGGTTTCTAGGGTCACAGCCAGCCCAGGCCCCAGGCGCCCAAAAGGCTCAGGAGGATGCGAGCTCACCTGGGACTCGTAGAGCTTCTCCTTCCTGTTGGCGACCTCGTTCCGGATGATGGTCCCGATGTACTCGATGACCATGGTGTGCTTCTCGATGTCCCGGGCAGCGTACAGGCCCAGCCCCTGCGGAAACGCGCGCATGCCTCAGAGCCACTGGCTTCCAGCAACAGGCCTGCGTGCTCCTTCAGCAAAGGTCCTGCCCTCAAGCACAGCAGACGCCCCAGGAAGACCCCACCTGAACTCATGTGACCTTTGTACTGCCTTCGCTCTCATCTGGACCCGTAACACTGGACTTGATCTTTAATTTTCCACCTGAAGTCATGGCATCACTCCCTTGTCTTTTTTCAACACTAGACCCTGAGGGCATTTTTGCAAAGTGTTTCTATCCGGCCATCTTTCCTGGTGGCTCAGCTGGTTAAGAATCCGCCTGCAATGCAGGAGACCAGGGTTTGATCCCTGGCTTAGGAAGATCCCCTGGAGAAAGGAAAAGCTACTTACTCCAATATTCTGGCCTGGAGAATTCCATGGACTGTATATGTATAGTCCATGGGGTCGCAGAGTTGGACATGACTAAGTGACACACATCTTCTCCCATACGTGATTATCACACCCAGATCCCACCAACTAAACAGGCTAATGGCTTCTGCTGTTAATTTTATCCCACTGTGACTTCTAAAAGGACATTATCAAACTGATGAAGCAGGAACAGGGCTGACTGTAAGGGACTATTACAATGCGAGTTCCTGCATTCTCAACTGAACTGACCAGAAGACCCCCCACCCCCGCACCGGACAGAGTCCTTGTCAAGCACCATCTGGGACTAGACGGTACGGGGGCTGTTGTTGGGAGACTTTGGGGT
This sequence comes from Raphicerus campestris, assembly GCA_006410735.1. Lineage (NCBI taxonomy): Eukaryota > Metazoa > Chordata > Mammalia > Artiodactyla > Bovidae > Raphicerus > Raphicerus campestris. The sequence continues at coordinate 527,771 of SJYW01000294.1, read as the reverse complement.
GAGAATTAACTTCTGAAAAGAAATACTCATGCGGTTTGTGTGTTCAATTCCAGGTGTGAGTCCAGTGTGACAAAGCAGGATATACAGAAACAATCTGCATGGAGTACAGCTCAGTGTAAGAGACCAGAAGGTCACTGGAAATGAACTGAGAATCCAAAGAGCCAGGCACGTGCGAACACTCCGTGAAGGAGCTTGGTGGTACTGAAATTCAGTTTAACATGGATGGGTTATGTATTACTAAATGGTGCCTCCACAACTGGTTATTCAACAGAAGAAAAAAAATGTCTTAAAACACAAAAAATAAAATCACTGAAAGAAAAAGAATCTAAGAAACTACATATGCAATCTACAGTGTTAACCAAGAATAGAAGCCATAGAACATTATATACGTTTGACTGTATAAAAATTAATACTCCTGCAGTAAAAAGCATTCCACACTTACTGAGGTGTTTTCCCCTAAAAACATCTTTTGCCAAATAGTACAAGTTCTTATAAATTGAAAAATGGACAAAGGATATGGCTATGCAATGCAGATCACAGCAAGCAAACATAAACGGAAAACCCAAAAGGCTGCAACTGAGGTGACGACATCAGTCTGTGCTTAACAGGCTGGCGAAACATAAAAGGGTCCTAACACTTCAAATGGGAAAACCAGAGAAATTTCATACTCTGCAGGAGAAGAGCATACAATTACAGCCTGTTTAGAAAGCAGGCGACGTCTACAAAAATGGAAAGTGCATGTATTTCTATGCGAAAATCTCGCTTGGGAGCACACACTCCACAGAAGTCACCTGGACAGCTGCGCAAGTCCTGACGACAGTGCTGCTCTGGGAGAGAGCTCCAAACACAAGAAGCGCTCGGCAGTGGGGCGATGGCCCAACCAATCACAGCTCATCGATTTCACAGAAGGCTAACAGCCACTGAAGAATGAGTGAGAGCTAGACGTGTCTGAATACTGGCGCGAAAAGGAAGACGCAGGAAAGTGCAGACGACATGACCCTGCCTTCCCCCACGCACACAGACACGCATGTGCTGTTACGACAGCAGCATGGGAGAAACAGGGTCTTTAGCAGGTTGTCAGCATAAGGACCTGGGAGGTGGACGGAAAGGAGGTGACAGAGGGAGGAAGGAAAAGGCGAGCAATCACCAAGAGCCCTCAACAAAGATGACAGACTGAACACAGGTGGTTAAAAACCCTTCACGTGACCGGGAAAGGCAGCGTGAACGAGCCATCTGGAAACATCTTAAATGGAGAAGCCACTGAGCAGAGGAGGACGCCGGAGCGGCTGGAAGCCGAAGTCGAGCACTGGCGGCCCCAGGAGCTGAGACACGCTCCTTCAGAGAAGAGCGTGCACACGCATGTCTGCAACATGCAAACAAAGTGCCAGAGGAAAAGACAAAGAGGAGAAGGTGCAGACACCACGCAGAAGCATCTCAGGGTCAGGACGAGGAACTCCAACAAGGCCACGCAGAGGCCAGAGCTGAGGCGGAGTCTTCTCCGGCGGCATGAGGACCATCACGGGCCCAGCTGGGGGGCCAGACGCGGAAGGCCAGGGACCACAAACCTGCAACCCGGGCAGAGCCTCGGGTGATGCTCCTGCTGGGGGGCTGGGGCCACACTACGAGGCCCCGATCTCAGAGACCCAGTATTTGTGTAGAGAGAAACAGAGGCAGGACTTTGCAGAAGAATCAGCAGTGGTGGGGGGTCTTCTGGTCAGTTCAGTTGAGAATGCAGAGACTCGCATTGAAATAGTAGTCCCTTGCAGTCAGCCCTGTTCCTGCTTCATCAGTTTGATAAAGTAAAACATTTCTTAGACTCAAGGCCACACTGCTTCAGGCTGAAAGGACTCACCACTGGGGAAAGCAACGGGCCCACTTTGCTAAAACACTGAAATAGTGAGTCAGAAGAAGATCCTCAGAGTTTCCACATGAAGAACATGGATAAACAACGGGTGAAAGCCGCCTTCTACCAGAGGGACCAGCGTGGCTTGTGACTGGGACTCCACAGGAGGGGTGGGCAGGCCTGCATGGTGCCCACAGGTGAGACGGGCGGTCAGAGCAGGTCAGCAGAACTGGGGTGGGTCAGAGCAAGCCTCAGAGAGGAAAAGGCAACAGACCCCGACGATGCCGTGGGTCTGTACCCCGAGGCCAACGCACAGAACTAGGAGTGGTGACCTCACCAGCAACACGAGGAGCCTGAGGGGAGAACCTGGGCCCCCAGACCTGCCTCGGCAAGCATGGGCCGGGTCCTGGAACCCGCCTTGGCGAGCGCGACCTGGGTCCGGGGACCCGCCTCTGCATGATATGGGTTGCCACAGAAGTGAGACATGGGTCTCAGGACCCGCCTTAGCGAGCGTGACCCGGGTCCTGAGACCTACCTCAGAAAGTGTGACCTGGGTAAACTTGAATGCCTATTAGCCTCAAGATGGTTTTACCTGTTCCACAACCTACCCAAATACACAATGATTTCATGAAAAGAAGGCTTCCAAAATTGGGCACCTTTTGAAAACATTTTCCTTCGTATTTTTCACAAGCGCCTTTAACCTTAGTGAGCTTGCCACGTCTCCTGTGCATGGAGAATACAACGCTCCCTGCATCCCATGGGGTCTCAGCACAATGTGAAGACGTGTTCAGAGGCCAGCTCCCATTTGGGGAAGAACAGCGTCTGTGTCCTGATATGGCAGATGGAGCGGCTAGTGCCCGGGCCTCAAACAACACCGCCTGACAGGGTGTCTCTCTCCACGGCCTGCAGCCTCCTGGCTCGCACGCCGGACACCCATCTCTCCCCAGAGTGCCCTGCCCGCCTCTCACCGTCCCAGACAGCCTGCCCCCATTCACCTGAATTCGGGACCGGGCCAGGTACACGTTGGACTTCCACTCGGTCTTCATCTTCCGGTACTGCGACGACTTGGAGTGGACGAACTGCTTGCTGTAGGGCGCACTCAGCTCCCCGGTGACGGTGCTCTGGAAGGACTTGGAGGTGCTGGTGCTGTTCAGGGTGTGAGGCCTGCGGACGGCGGACGCCGACAGGGAGAACACAAGGGGGACTGAAGGCGTCTCCGGGTGGGCCCAGCGGGTCCAGCTGGTGCTGACAGGCACACACACGGGGAGGCGCCGAGCGGGCTGCGCGGCCAGGCCGCGGCGAGCCGCAGACACAGCCAGGGGTAGCGGGGTTTGTAAGCAGCAGACGCGCCAAGCACAGACACCACTGGGAGGCCTGGAAACCCCGGGCTGCACTATGTGAAGTCAAAACAAAATACCTTAACACAAACCTCTTGGCATGGGCACTCATTTTAGGTTCGGACCGGGCACAACCTGTGGGGTTGACGGCCAGCGGCAGCTCCATGAGGGGGTTCCGGCCGTACCGGAAGGTGTAGTTTTCACATGCCTCAACCCCAGGGAGCTGGAGAGAAGCAGAGACAGACAGACAGGTAACTCATGTGATCAAGACTGCAGGCAGGACAGGCCTGCCAGAGCACGCCCCAAACTCCACTCTGAAGACAGTGTGTCAATGCTTCAGCACGCTGGCGGCACGAGGCTCTGTGTGGACAGAAGCCGCCGCTCTCAGAGCCTGCCTGTGTGGCGAGCTCACCGCGGCCGGGTCCCGGGAGTCGAGGTGACCTGAGGGCGGCTTGCAGGATCACCTGGGACAGGCCTTTCCTGCAGCCTGTCTCCTGTGGACTGGGCCCACGAGAGGCGTGACAGGCCCAGCACCTGGGGAGGGTGTGGCCGAGGCAAGTGGTGGCGTCCGGGGCGTCCTCTCGGCTCCACAGAAAGCCCGTCAATGGCTTTCTTGAAGACAATGCCTTACAAGCTACAGTTTTTCAGGAGCACTGTGTGTAAATTCATTATCACATGTGTGTGACACGCAGGCGTCAGGGACTCAGGGCTCATGAAATCCAGCCACGTGCTAGTGACCAACCTGAGCCTTGGTGGGAGAGTGGATGTGAATGCCGGGCAACAACTTGCCGCCCTGCAGGAGCAGGGCCTCACCCCACTGCATGGCTGACACCCAGCCCCACAGACCCTAAGCCCTGTGACCTGCCTCAGCACGTCAACACGGACACAGGAGCGACTCATGAAGGCCTGTTTTCTCTCAGGCAGGAGCTCATCACTGGCCAAACCACTCCTTGGAAGTGTGGGGACCCGCCTGGTGTTAGGGGACGCGTGTGGCGGGACAGGAGGGCAGCCCCGCACTCACTGACTCGGCGATCCGTGCCACTGCAGAGACAGTCAGGCCGAACAGGTCCTCGCCTTTCAGATAGGCTGGGAAGAGCTGCAGCATTTCTGACTTTTTCCTTACACAGGCCACGGGCTCCAGAATTTTATCCCAAACACCTACATATGGACAAAAAGACATTTTCTAATAACAAACTTGCTCTCAGGTAAAGAGGAAAAGGATGCCATATAAAAACAAAAGCAAAATGAAGACCCACTGCTCACAAAGACTTAACAGGATCCAAGTAAAGCCCATGGGCAGGTTATCACCTGCTTATCGGATGGCAGTTTATTAAAGACTTTTTATAAAGTTTTGGGGGAAAGAATACGCTATAGTCAGAGAATTAAACAATAAAGCTGGAAAGTAAAGTCTAACATAACTGAATTATGCTGGCCATGCAGCGTTATCAGATTTTCAAACAATTAATCCACTTAAATGACACCTGCAGATAGATCCTTTCCTCTCAGAGTCAAATCAAAATCTGAAATTGGAATTTCATTGGAATTATCTTTGGAGCATTTTCTCTTAAAAAAGAAAACAAAAAACTACTAAGCTTATTAAAAAAAGCCGTTCTGCACCACTTTCTACATCAGTAAGAACAACAACAATCTAGGTGTAACTAACCTAGAGGCCAAAACTAAGTGACCGATTTCTGGCTCTAAATTTAGTATCTGATGCTCCTGAGATATCACAATCTATACAATATGCTTTATTTTTCCCCACCTTCTAGGTGACGTTAAGAGGGTCCCTAAGGTGACAAGCGACCTCTACCCAGAGGTCACTCTGTGTCTTATACACTGTTGGCATTCCTAAGTACACCCTGATGTGAGAAAGTCTAGCGAGCGTGTGGCAAAGACGGGGGGCACACGAGGAAGCCGAGACCCACGTTTTTCAGCAGAGAACTGCCCTGCTGCCCCAAGACACAGCCATGAGCAGACCCGGGGGAGCACTGTGGCGACCCCTCCCCTGGCCTCAGGCTGCAGGGACGCGCCTGACCTTTGGGCGAGGTGTCGCTCAGGACGAGGTCCTCATGGCCCTGCTCCACAACCCTGATGAGGAACACGGGGCGGCCGTCCTGCTCCTCGATGGAGCAGAGGTAGCGGCAGCGGCGGTTGGCGTAGCGTGTGCTCCAGTACAGCCGGCTGGCCTCGTAGCCCACGGGGAAGAGCGCCGTGGGCGAGTGGAAGGCTGGCATCTGCTGCGGGAGCAGCTGGCCGATGGCGTGGAAGACGAGGCTGCCCACGCGGAAGGTGTGCTCACGCTCGCCACGCTGCACAATGCTGGCGATCTGCCGCACCTCGTCGCGCTGCACGTACACCCTCCTGAAGACGGCGAAGTAGCTCAGCTCCTGCTCATGGAGGCCCTTTGGTTTGTGCATGGGACAAAGCATAGTTTTATCTTTAAAAAACATGCATTGTGCTTTAATGGCGCATGTGAAGTGATAAATGTTGGTGCAGCGGAACCGGTGACAGCCGCCGGTGGCCCCCGTCTTGTGGCAGAAGACGCACTTCATCTGCAGGCCTCTCCTCAGGGCCAGCTCCACGTTGATCAGGGCGCCAGCCTGGGTCTCGTAGACCTCCGTGGACCACAGCGCACAGTTCAAGTGGACCCACAGGTCCAGGTCGAGGTTGAGCAGCCTTGCCGGCCCGTCCGTCAGCCCATCGCCCTCTTCGTGGCAGAAGCAGCACTTGCGGTAGTCTTTGGGCACAGGGTCAGGCTTCAGGGAGGTGCCCAGCTTCTTCAGAAACTCATCGATCTCCTCCTCGCAGGGGGGCTGGAAGGCCCCCTTGGGGACCACGATGTGTATGCTCCACTTCCTCCACTTCATCCCTCTCCACTTCTTAGGGATCGGCCTGCAGTCTTCAAACCCACCGTGAACAGTTCGCAGCCGAGGCTTTAACTTGACCGTGACCTTAAGCTCGTCAGGCTTTGCCTCCACTTTAGCCGCTTCAAAAGCAGGAGGGAAAGAGATGGGAGGGGACGCCGGGGGCGAGGCTCTCTCCTGGAGCTGGGGGAGGCAGCGCACGTCCAGCGAGGAGATGTTGTTGTTGTACTGATGGGGTGCTTTGGGAGGCAGCTCTCTTACAGGTGACTGCGGCAACGAAGGAGCGGATTCCTGTGCAATCGAGAAAAACACTAAGAGAGTCATCCCAAAGCTCCAAAAGCAATTCTGCCTAAAGCAAGCAGCCAGGCAGCAGTTCTAACAGCGTGTGTGGGTCTGTAGGCGAGTGGTGAGGAAGCATGCTCAGCAGACATTGCCACTGAGCGCCCACTGCACCGCGTGCACCTATCAGGTATCCACCGGGGTGGGGAGGGGGCGGGGGGAGGATTTCTCTACAAAGACTTAACTCTAGACAACATTCTGAGCTTAAACTTTCATGGATCCTCCCGCTTCAAATCATCATGAAGCCTGAAAACTCAGTGTTGCCACAGGAGCGAATATAGCTTACACAATGAAACAGTGTTCTTTGTGAAACCAAATGAGAACTTAATCTTCTATGAGCTTGTCCCACCCTCTGAAATTCCTGTTTGTTAATCCTAGGCTTAATAAATGGGCATAAATGTGAAAGATGGGGAAGATGTCCCCATCAATAAGTTGCATTTAACTTTTTCTCAGAGGCTGCCTGGCTCCCAGGGAGCCACTGAAGGGGCTGAGCTGAGACAGAAGCCCAGTTAGTCTCTCTTTAGACATAAAGCATCATAAACAAATCAGCAGCAAACCTGCAGGTTCCCCCATCCAGCACCATTCTGAAAAACAGACAAGCCTCACTGAAAGCCCAGCGGCAGGCAGGCACTGCACACTGGCATAAGCAACTATCTGGTGAAGAAACTTCTCCCTTCTAGGCTCATATATTTTGCAGTCTAAATTTATTTGGCACTTAGCTTGAATTTAATTACACCAGGCACTGCTGCTGGTTAGAAAATTAGACTGGACTGACTGAGACAGTTTGCATCTCACCTTGCTTTCTGAGTTTTTTGCTTGTGCAGTTGATGAATAGAGAATAAAGCAGTTGTTACTACAGAAGACAATGTCCCTCTCCACTCTGCTGGGGCCATCTCGGGAGCCCTGGAAAGCAAAGAGAAGGGTGTGGCAGCTCAACAAGTCAGAACTCAACAGAGACGAGATCACACAGAGCAGTTTCTGCGGCTGCTCTGAGATGTAGCCGAAAAGTAACTACAAGCCAGTGTTTAGCATCGAATAATTCAGCCACAGAGAAAATACATGAACAAACTCTCCGTATTTCACTCTATTTAANAGACGAGATCACACAGAGCAGTTTCTGCGGCTGCTCTGAGATGTAGCCGAAAAGTAACTACAAGCCAGTGTTTAGCATCGAATAATTCAGCCACAGAGAAAATACATGAACAAACTCTCCGTATTTCACTCTATTTAAAAATACGTGCTTCTCCTAGGATCCTACAGAATAGGCTGCTATAGCTACAAGCACATCAGACATATGCTAACGCTACTTCCAGGAGGAGGCATCCATGGGGCCATCACCAGGCTCCTCTGGACGCGGGAGAGGGTGGGGTGGGGAGGGCACACCCGAGTACCTGGTTCACGAAGGCCAGCTCTCTGGCCGACTTCCTCACGCCGCTGCCCAGGATGACCACCTTGCAGTGACAGCACCACTGGGGCCTGAGCGCCGCACGCTCTGAGAGGCCGCGGCTGGCGTCCTTGTGTCCACAGAGACCTGGGGACAGAGCGTGCGTCAGTGACAAGCACCAGCAGCACGGGGCGCGCGGCACGGCGCCGTCCACCAGGCGCGGCGCGCAGCTCCAGGCCTTCAGCGAGAGCCATCTTCTCGGCAGTGGTCGTGGGGCGCGTGCTCTGTGCAGGACACTGGGGGACAAGGAAAGGAAGCTCTCCTCACACGGCTGGACACAGGGCTGGGAGAAGTGCAGAAGGAACCTGGGACACGCATGCCACCTCCGGTCTACGTGTGAACCCTGGACACACATGTGCCACCTCCGGTCTACATGTGAACCCTGGACACATGCGTGTCATCTCCAGTCTATGTGTGAACCCTGGACACACGTGTCATCTCCGGTCTACATGTGAACCCTGGACACACATGTGTTATCTCCGGTCTACGTGTGAACCCTGGACACACGCGTGTCATCTCCAGTCTACGTGTGAACCCTGGACACATGTGTCATCTCCGGTCTACGTGTGAACCCTGGACACACATGTGCCATCTCTGGTCTATGTGTGAACCCTGGACACACGTGTCATCTCCGGTCTACATGTGAACCCTGGACACATGTGTTATCTCCGGTCTACGTGTGAACCCTGGACACACGTGTCATCTCCGGTCTATGTGTGAATCCTGGACGCATGTGTCATCTCTGGTCTACATGTGAACCTTGGATACATGTGTCATCGCCAGTCTACGTGTGAACCCTGGACACACGCATGTCATCTCCGGTCTACGTGTGAACCCTGGACACATGTGTGTCATCTCTGGTCTATGTGTGAAGTGAGTCGGGAGGGAGAGTGCGTCTGTTTGAAGGTGAAGATGACACGAAATGTCTCATAGAAAGTGAAGAGGCTCGCACACCAGAGTCTCACGTGAGTGCAACAGGAAAAGTCACAGGGAGAGAGAGATTCCGGGGCCAAGATAAAAACTGGTCAGGACCCGGATTAGAAGGCCCGAGGCCCCCGCAGAGCGCAGCACTCGTGTGGCTGCGGAGGTTCATGGGGAGAAGCAGGGAGGACCCAAGTGACCGAGAGGCCAGAGCTGAGGACTCGGCCTCTCTCAGTGAGGCCTGAGCGTGGCTGGGCTCAGACGGCAGGTGAGCACAAACAAGACGCAGGAGCCTGGTGAGTGAAGAGGCGAGGGACATGGGGCAAGGCCGGATGGGGAGGGCGGGCCTCTCTTGGCTGAGGCAAGGGCCACCCCTCTTGGCGGCGGGATTAGTGCTGGCAGGCCTGCGGCAGAGAAGGGCCTGGAGATGGCCCGGGAGAGACGGGAAAGGACACAGGCGGGACAGCCTGTCTATACCCTGGGCGCAGGGGAAGTGGGCGGGGGGGTGAGGTGGTGAACAGGTCTGGGGGCGCAACGAGCGCCCCACTGACGCAGGCTCTAACGCACCCCCAGGCACCGCAGGTCAGGTCACCACAGAAGACAGAGCACACGGGGGTCAATCCACTGAGGACCAGGCTGGCGTGTGACCTGTTCTTTGCTAAGACTGAAGTGAGATTGTAGAGGAGCGCGACTTTGGCGTCAAGAGCGTTTCGAGTTAGTGACACGTAAACCAGCTCACCATTGCTTGCCGGAGGGAGCGGCGTGCTAGGCTGCTTCAGGTGGAAAGAGCTGGCTAGCCTGGGAGGGCGCGCAGATCCTGGTGGAGGCCCACGAAGAAATACACGCTGTCGATACTCCAAACCTGGGTTTACTCTGTGGCTACTGACCAAACCCACGGATGGAACATCTGGAGCATTACTAACCTCGTAGCTGTTAGGAATCCGAACATGGAGGAGGTCGGAAAATGCAGCCACAACACTGCTAATGTTCTAGAACAAAGGCAAACACTGCGTTACCGCCCAGAGGAACAGAGGACACTGTGGGAACACTCACGCTGGAACGCACACACAATGCAAGCAAACCCGGCCATTCTTATTCAGACCTGAGGGTCTCAGGAGGAGGAAGGGTGGATGGGCCAATATCCAAACAAAGCTCTCCTCAACAGGGGTCCTTGCACAGGGGCTCCAATTAATGTTAAGTATCCATCAGAGCGTTAAACTGGTTAGACGTTTTAGCACAAGCAATGAGCGAATAATAAGCCTCGTCATGGTTTTTGCAGCTGGTCAGAAGCCTGCCACAGTCTACGAGAATACACCACTATGTTCTGTTGACACCAAAACACCTCGTCAGTGACTGAGCTTGGCTGCCAACAAAATGCCTTCAAGAATTAACAGAGTCCTCAGAAATGCGCTAATGTCTGATACGGGAACTGGAACACGTTCATAGCTGATGAGAAAGTTCCTCACTGCTTAACTGTGTGAAAACAGTCATCCAAAGGCTGCTCTCTAAGGAGTGCTCCGCGTACACACAGACACTCTAAGGAGTGCTCCGCGTACACACAGACACTCTCTAAGGAGTGCTCCGCGTACACACAGACACTCTCTAAGGAGTGCTCTGCGTACACACAGACACTCTCTAAGGAGTGCTACACACACACACAGACACTCTAAGGAGTGCTCCGCGTACACACACACTAAGGAGTGCTCCACACACACACACACACACACACTCCCTCTCTCTAAGGAGTGCTCCGCGTACACACACACTAAGGAGTGCTCCACACACACACACACACACTCCCTCTCTCTCTCTAAGGAGTGCTCCGCGTACACACACTCT
>SJYW01000294.1:490052-509883 GCA_006410735.1 Raphicerus campestris | reverse complement strand
GTGTGAACCCTGGACACACATGTGCCACCTCCGGTCTACGTGTGAACCCTGGACACATGCGTGTCATCTCCAGTCTATGTGTGAACCCTGGACACACGTGTCATCTCCGGTCTACGTGTGAACCCTGGACACACATGTGCCACCTCCGGTCTACGTGTGAACCCTGGACACACGCGTGTCATCTCCAGTCTATGTGTGAACCCTGGACACACATGTGCCACCTCCGGTCTACATGTGAACCCTGGACACATGCGTGTCATCTCCAGTCTATGTGTGAACCCTGGACACACGTGTCATCTCCGGTCTACATGTGAACCCTGGAGACACATGTGTTATCTCCGGTCTACGTGTGAACCCTGGACACACGTGTCATCTCCGGTCTATGTGTGAATCCTGGACGCATGTGTCATCTCTGGTCTACATGTGAACCTTGGATACATGTGTCATCGCCAGTCTACGTGTGAACCCTGGACACACGCATGTCATCTCCGGTCTACGTGTGAACCCTGGACACATGTGTGTCATCTCTGGTCTATGTGTGAAGTGAGTCGGGAGGGAGAGTGCGTCTGTTTGAAGGTGAAGATGACACGAAATGTCTCATAGAAAGTGAAGAGGCTCGCACACCAGAGTCTCACGTGAGTGCAACAGGAAAAGTCACAGGGAGAGAGAGATTCCGGGGCCAAGATAAAAACTGGTCAGGACCCGGATTAGAAGGCCCGAGGCCCCCGCAGAGCGCAGCACTCGTGTGACTGCGGAGGTTCATGGGGAGAAGCAGGGAGGACCCAAGTGACCGAGAGGCCAGAGCTGAGGACTCGGCCTCTCTCAGTGAGGCCTGAGCGTGGCTGGGCTCAGACGGCAGGTGAGCACAAACAAGACGCAGGAGCCTGGTGAGTGAAGAGGCGAGGGACATGGGGCAAGGCCGGATGGGGAGGGCGGGCCTCTCTTGGCTGAGGCAAGGGCCACCCCTCTTGGCGGCGGGATTAGTGCTGGCAGGCCTGCGGCAGAGAAGGGCCTGGAGATGGCCCGGGAGAGACGGGAAAGGACACAGGCGGGACAGCCTGTCTATACCCTGGGCGCAGGGGAAGTGGGCGGGGGGGTGAGGTGGTGAACAGGTCTGGGGGCGCAACGAGCGCCCCACTGACGCAGGCTCTAACGCACCCCCAGGCACCGCAGGTCAGGTCACCACAGAAGACAGAGCACACGGGGGTCAATCCACTGAGGACCAGGCTGGCGTGTGACCTGTTCTTTGCTAAGACTGAAGTGAGATTGTAGAGGAGCGCGACTTTGGCGTCAAGAGCGTTTCGAGTTAGTGACACGTAAACCAGCTCACCATTGCTTGCCGGAGGGAGCGGCGTGCTAGGCTGCTTCAGGTGGAAAGAGCTGGCTAGCCTGGGAGGGCGCGCAGATCCTGGTGGAGGCCCACGAAGAAATACACGCTGTCGATACTCCAAACCTGGGTTTACTCTGTGGCTACTGACCAAACCCACGGATGGAACATCTGGAGCATTACTAACCTCGTAGCTGTTAGGAATCCGAACATGGAGGAGGTCGGAAAATGCAGCCACAACACTGCTAATGTTCTAGAACAAAGGCAAACACTGCGTTACCGCCCAGAGGAACAGAGGACACTGTGGGAACACTCACGCTGGAACGCACACACAATGCAAGCAAACCCGGCCATTCTTATTCAGACCTGAGGGTCTCAGGAGGAGGAAGGGTGGATGGGCCAATATCCAAACAAAGCTCTCCTCAACAGGGGTCCTTGCACAGGGGCTCCAATTAATGTTAAGTATCCATCAGAGCGTTAAACTGGTTAGACGTTTTAGCACAAGCAATGAGCGAATAATAAGCCTCGTCATGGTTTTTGCAGCTGGTCAGAAGCCTGCCACAGTCTACGAGAATACACCACTATGTTCTGTTGACACCAAAACACCTCGTCAGTGACTGAGCTTGGCTGCCAACAAAATGCCTTCAAGAATTAACAGAGTCCTCAGAAATGCGCTAATGTCTGATACGGGAACTGGAACACGTTCATAGCTGATGAGAAAGTTCCTCACTGCTTAACTGTGTGAAAACAGTCATCCAAAGGCTGCTCTCTAAGGAGTGCTCCACGTACACACAGACACTCTAAGGAGTGCTCCGCGTACACACAGACACTCTCTAAGGAGTGCTCCGCGTACACACAGACACTCTCTAAGGAGTGCTCTGCGTACACACAGACACTCTCTAAGGAGTGCTACACACACACACAGACACTCTAAGGAGTGCTCCGCGTACACACACACTAAGGAGTGCTCCACACACACACACACACACACACTCCCTCTCTCTAAGGAGTGCTCCGCGTACACACACACTAAGGAGTGCTCCACACACACACACACACACTCCCTCTCTCTCTCTAAGGAGTGCTCCGCGTACACACACTCTCTAAGGAGTGCTCCGTCTACACATTCTTTAGTAAAACGACGAGAGCGCTGCCTTCACCCGCCCTCTCTGCCCGGCTTGGGCTGAGGCCGGCCTGCCGCGCTCGCAGCCGCGGGCGTGTGGGGCGGCTCAGCAGCCCTAGCCTGGGGCTGGTCCACAGGCCAAGCAGCCAGCCCGCCTTTACCTCAGCAGCTGCAGGGTGCAGGGTGATTGCCACAGATATCAGACCCGACCTGGGACCATTCGGGGATGAGCCAAAAGGTGACGTGAAAAATAAAGTGCCTGGCTCAGTTTTGATATCATTCCTTCTGGATTCCAAGCCTTAAAAAAACAGCAAGGACAAGCTGTGTGTTAAGCCTTTTCTAGACTCAAGAGTAGCCAACCCTCCCCAACACCGGGCGCCCCTACCTCTGCTGGCGTTGCTGGGAAGGATGGGGATGATGGGGGATGGCACGGGCTCCGGGGGCTCCTCTTTGACTAATGACAGGTCTGGGTACCTGCTCACTTCCATCCCAACCACGCTCTCAGGGGAGGATGAGGGGACAAAGCTGTCGGGGCTGTCCCGCTCTCCCCCGTGCTCCTGCATCCTGAGAGGAGGGGAAACAGGTGTGGGCATACGGGCACGTCCACCGCGGGGGTTTCCCGCAGCGGCCCCGCCTGTCCACGCCTGTGACCTCACTGTGACTGCACAGCGAAGGTAACATGAGAAGCCACAGATTCAGTTCGGACCAAACAGGAAATCCCTTGGAAAAAAATAAGAAATGTGTTGAACTATACAGTAACTGAAATGTACGTGTCTTCTGACTAAAGCTTCAGTATCCAAGTTTAAAGACCTGGCAGAGGAGGAAGATGCTGCATCTGTAACTCAGCGCTGACAGAAGGCTCCCAGCCCCGCAGGCTCCAGCCCAGCAGGACCAGTGGCCCGCGCGCAGGAAGAGGGGCCAGTGCGTCCCCCACACGAGGCCAGTCTCGGGGCAGACAGCTCTCCCACAGCTGCAGCTGACTTAGAGGGGGAGAACCTGAAGGCCTCAAGCTTCAGAGGCCTGTATTTTTCTTAATGGATAAAGTTAAGGTGAAAAAAACAGAAGAGATGAGATCAGAAGCTAAAGGTTACCAAGGCAACTGGGGCTGGAAGGCGAGTGTGTCCTGGGCGGCTAAACGTGGCAGGGCAGCCTGAGAGCCTGGGGTCTGACCTATCCCTGAGCAGACATCTTTGTGCTGAAGGATGTGGTTTAAGCAGCGTTTAACATGGGACCCGGGAGAGGGTCCCTGAACAACCAGGGTGGGCACTATACGCGCACACCTGGGAAGCCGCCCACCACACGGCGCCTGACTCACGACTCGCACAAAGCCAGCAGTGAGGTGCAGGAGAAGAGGCCTGGGTCCTGCTGTGGACAGGCCTCCCAGCCGGCCCGCAGCCTCCTTACTGGTAAAGCGAGGAGCTCCAGCTCGGACAGTGATCTTTGGAATACTATGCGTGTCCCACTGCTTTCCTGTCTACTTGATTATTTGCTGAACTTTCTGTATCAGGAGATTTCTTAAATGCACAAATTCTATGTAATCATGTTTTATAATGGTTACATTCTGAAGAAAATTACTCACCAAATTTTACCTTTTAAGTGTTTTTACATGCCTTTCCTATAGACATTATGCTATTTACAAACATAAATAACGTTTCCTAATAAATGAAATAACTAACAGGTATCTGAGAGCAAGGAACGCCTACCTTAACTCCTCCTGGTTGTTATGGGGTGGAGTTGGGAGTGAGGCGGGGACGTCCACCGTCTCGGGGCCTTGAGCAACCGCTCTGGCCAGCAAGTCGTCTTGTGGTCTGAACGGCAGCTGAAACCCTTTAGATCCTAGGCTTTTGGTAACTGGAAAAGTAAAAACACAAATCCCCAAGTACGTTCAGCCGAACCGATGGGCGGGAAGAACCCCACAACCTGACCGTCATCTCGCCGCATGCAGCAGCACGCGTGGGTGTGGCACCCTACCTTCGTGGCTCACTAACACGCCAGCTTTTCCAGCAAGCTCTTCAGTTGTTGCAAAACCATTTGCCATCTTCTGACAAGCCATAGGAGGTGGTGTAGGAGGAAGAGAGGCAGGGGGTGTTGGAGGATTACTTAAATTATTCTGCTGCAGGAGACCAAAAAATTTTAAAATTATATGCTACAGAGCAAATATGCCACGACCTTGCTAAAACTTAGTTCTGTGAATTTTTAGCACAGGGAAGCAAGGCTACAGAAATGTAATCAGATGCATCTTCATTCCTAAAGTGCACACCAAGAAGAAAAAGAGATGTGCAGGCCAGGAGGCTCTTCAGTGGAGCAGATACCCACAATCCTCTGGACATACTACCCACAGGCTTGCTTTCCCCAGCTTGCACACTCAGTTTTAAAATTAAGAAGCAAATTGACACTGTGCCTCATTCAGTTCTATATGACTCACTTCAAGTTTCACTGTTAAAGCCAGTGAAGGATAGCTTTAAATTCAACCAATAAACAGTAATTAAGTTAAGATATGCCCCAGTTCTATAAAAAATTTGAGAATTTAAGATTGCGCTCCAATAACTGCAATTCGTATCTTAGGTATTAGCATCTGGATTGTCCAG
This sequence comes from Raphicerus campestris, assembly GCA_006410735.1. Taxonomy (NCBI): domain Eukaryota; kingdom Metazoa; phylum Chordata; class Mammalia; order Artiodactyla; family Bovidae; genus Raphicerus; species Raphicerus campestris. The sequence continues at coordinate 504,845 of SJYW01000294.1, read as the reverse complement.
AAATCTCAAAAAGAAGCAAAAGGAGTAGCAATACTGCTAAACGGACTGAGCCATCAGCAAACGTAGTTCCCTCCGAACAGTTCTCCCTGTGGGTCACCACTTTGTCATTTGGCTCGTGTGTCTCTCGGGAACTGTTGGCATCTGCCAACACCATCACGCTAACCAAGCGCAGGGCACAAACAGGCTGCAAAGACCTAGGAGCTCATGAAGAGGATGAGGCTGTGTGGAAGACAGCCCGCACCAGAAGAGAAGGCGTTTACAAGAGTCGGGAGAGGCTCTAACTGGAGAGGACAGCGGACCACGGTAACACAGAGCACCACAAGAGAAGGGCTTTACGCTGAAGAAGAGACGCCCCCGGGACACTGATGATGCTCCCAAGTATTTTTGCAAAAAAAAAAAAAAAAAAANCTTTGTTATCACCTTCCCACCCCTACCCTTGCATTTCCTCATGACCCAGAGTCTTTCACAGTTATCAAACCTTAAACATAGTATTTTTAAAAAAAAAAAAAAAAAAAAAAAAAAGATCACTTTACACAAGTCAGATGTGAAGTCAAGAATATCTAACGAGCCTATCACAAAACTCTGTTTAAAAAAAAAATACCAAAGGATAAACATGGTTTAGTTTGGTATTATTTTAATAACCTAAGGATTAATGCATAGTTGCAACTGGTACCTAAATTATTAGACTTAACACATTTTCCAGGGTTTTCCACCATATTTTTTATGGTAAATTCCTACCTACATTTTTTTTGTTCTATTTACTATGAATTCGGATTCATCTTAAGAATTAACAAAGATTTCTAAGACACTAAGTATTTTCCACAGAAACACATAATGGATGTTTTTTCAGTGTGTATTCTGACCTATACGAAACACTTTACTTGGTAAAGTTTTAATCTGTGAGGTGAACTCAAGTCTAAATGGAACCTGGAAGATTCGATGTAAACTAGATGGAAAAACGAGACCAGCTCTACCAGTTCGGCTATGGTATCCAAAAGAGGAAGCAAGGCAACACCTTGGCAGAGAAACATACCTTGTAGATCAACTGAGAATAGTAATCCGAAACCCCTTCAAGGGCGGCACTGCCAAAAGCTCCTAGAAGTCGATTCCCACTATTAAACTGGCCACTGCCGTAAGGAAGAAAGTGGGCAAAGTTCACTCCAATGACCGGTTCCATTAGAGGGAGCAGAGAGAGCTGCTATTGAAAAACACATTTAAGAGTAATGTACACGGTAAACAAACAAGTGTTTCTCCATTTTCCTAAGACTCAAGGCAACTCAGTCAAATAAGGCTTGAGAAAAATAAGACTTAAATTTCAAGTGTCAAAATGCTGGAATAAGTGAGAGAGACTACAGGATCTTTTTGAGATATACTTAAAAATGAGCCTTATCCTCATTTGTCTTAAAGAGATGCTGCCAGGCATCTAGCAAGAAAAACACCTTCCTTCTCTCAGCTGAGCAAGACTTGGGGCGGACCTGAGGCTCGGCGCCTCCAGCGGCCCTCTCAGCAGCTGTCTCCCACCTTCTGTGACAGCCACGAAGGTGTAAGGATGGACTTTACTACGGGAGAGACCAACGCCTGCGTTTCTCTGCGTCCAGAGTCACAAGGAATGCGGACAGAATTTTCCTGGCTGGTGAGGCTGCTCCCTTAGAATGTAAGTAAATCTCGACAATCCAGCTATTTTAAAGTAATTCTGGGGTGCCAATGGAAGAGGTGCAATTTGCTTGCAAACAGGGAATCTGTTAGGCTCCTTGTTGAGATGTCTCTTACCCCTCTACTTTTTGGAAATAATGACAATCAAGAGAGTTACATAGGGCTGAAAAAGCATCTGACGTCTCACTTCCTTGAGATTTACAGGGACTCTCTGGGAGGCTCACCTGTTTGAGGTGGGTGAAGGTGTCGCTGGTGGAGTACAAAGCTTGTCTCTCCTCGTCCTCCTTTTTCCTCTTCTTTGACCGAGGTGCCGCTTTCTCCCCAGTCCTCTGAGTCCTTTTGCTTCGCTGCTTCTTGGTTTCACTTCCTCCGTCTGTTTTTGGCAACTGGTTGTTGCCACATCCAAGACCACCTTGCACTTGAGCCCCCAAAGTTGGCTGATGTAATCGGAAAGGTTAAGAAAGAAGTGAACCATCCACATGCTCAATTTTCAATTCCTGCTAACTCAGCTCCATCCTAAGACACACATTCCCCAGGCAGGTACCCCAAGCTAAGGAGGGAAGACGGTGGCCTCAAAAGGCCAGCCTCTTGAGAACGGCATGCCCCCTTTCAGACATGACTCTCAGGTGCGGAAACTGCTAACGGCTGCAAAGCTTGGCAAGAGAGCAGAGCTCGTCCCCTTTCAGAGATGCGCAACCTCCAGCCTGCCCGCCTGCTGGGGCGCTGCTGACGGCCTGGAGCCCCCTCTTCTCTGGGCCTGGGAAAGGGTGCTCTGCAGCTGGGGACAGGCGGCCCGAGCGAAGGCTGTGCCGGTCTCTGCACGGTGGTCATGGTGCCTTATCCGGGCTCGCCTTAGGAAGGGGTGAAGTGCAGGTGTGTGGAAACCACTGCTAGGCCCAGAAAAGCATCACAGACTCTGTCTCTCAGCCGAGAGGCCCAGCTAGCCTCAGAGAGCAATGAAGATAGACAACGCACTTCATTCCAGTGCGTTCCCGGCCACACATCTGACTGGACTGACCACCAGCACACACTTCGAGCCAACGAAAGGAGACCGACAGTGACACAGCAGCACACACTGACAGCGACAAATAAACCTCTCCTNGAAAAATAAGACTTAAATTTCAAGTGTCAAAATGCTGGAATAAGTGAGAGAGACTACAGGATCTTTTTGAGATATACTTAAAAATGAGCCTTATCCTCATCTGTCTTAACGAGATGCTGCCAGGCATCTAGCAAGAAAAACACCTTCCTTCTCTCAGCTGAGCAAGACTTGGGGCGGACCTGAGGCTCGGCGCCTCCAGCGGCCCTCTCAGCAGCTGTCTCCCACCTTCTGTGACAGCCACGAAGGTGTAAGGATGGACTTTACTACGGGAGAGACCAACGCCTGCGTTTCTCTGCGTCCAGAGTCACAAGGAATGCGGACAGAATTTTCCTGGCTGGTGAGGCTGCTCCCTTAGAATGTAAGTAAATCTCGACAATCCAGCTATTTTAAAGTAATTCTGGGGTGCCAATGGAAGAGGTGCAATTTGCTTGCAAACAGGGAATCTGTTAGGCTCCTTGTTGAGATGTCTCTTACCCCTCTACTTTTTGGAAATAATGACAATCAAGAGAGTTACATAGGGCTGAAAAAGCATCTGACGTCTCACTTCCTTGAGATTTACAGGGACTCTCTGGGAGGCTCACCTGTTTGAGGTGGGTGAAGGTGTCGCTGGTGGAGTACAAAGCTTGTCTCTCCTCGTCCTCCTTTTTCCTCTTCTTTGACCGAGGTGCCGCTTTCTCCCCAGTCCTCTGAGTCCTTTTGCTTCGCTGCTTCTTGGTTTCACTTCCTCCGTCTGTTTTTGGCAACTGGTTGTTGCCACATCCAAGACCACCTTGCACTTGAGCCCCCAAAGTTGGCTGATGTAATCGGAAAGGTTAAGAAAGAAGTGAACCATCCACATGCTCAATTTTCAATTCCTGCTAACTCAGCTCCATCCTAAGACACACATTCCCCAGGCAGGTACCCCAAGCTAAGGAGGGAAGACGGTGGCCTCAAAAGGCCAGCCTCTTGAGAACGGCATGCCCCCTTTCAGACATGACTCTCAGGTGCGGAAACTGCTAACGGCTGCAAAGCTTGGCAAGAGAGCAGAGCTCGTCCCCTTTCAGAGATGCGCAACCTCCGGCCTGCCCGCCTGCTGGGGCGCTGCTGACGGCCTGGAGCCCCCTCTTCTCTGGGCCTGGGAAAGGGTGCTCTGCAGCTGGGGACAGGCGGCCCGAGCGAAGGCTGTGCCGGTCTCTGCACGGTGGTCATGGTGCCTTATCCGGGCTCGCCTTAGGAAGGGGTGAAGTGCAGGTGTGTGGAAACCACTGCTAGGCCCAGAAAAGCATCACAGACTCTGTCTCTCAGCCGAGAGGCCCAGCTAGCCTCAGAGAGCAATGAAGATAGACAACGCACTTCATTCCAGTGCGTTCCCGGCCACACATCTGACTGGACTGACCACCAGCACACACTTCGAGCCAACGAAAGGAGACCGACAGTGACACAGCAGCACACACTGACAGCGACAAATAAACCTCTCCTCTCCTTTCATCTTCATGGCGAAGAATGAACCAGGCATTAAGGAAGTTCTTAAGGGCGGTGCTACCAACACCTTAAAGATATGGGACTCTTTAGGAGCCTTATTTCTAAACGTGACACTCAGTACCTTGCTACTGGCAAGTACAGCTCCTAGAGTTCCTAGGGCAGTTCCTACAGTTACTGTAACGTGCTCTGCACTGAGTCTTCGGGGGTTTACAGATTACAGTCTAAATAACACCATGCACAGGTGGCAACATTTTTCTGTACAAGGCCAAAAAATGAGTATCTTATCACCAACTCAACAGGCATGAGTTTGAGCAAACTTAGGGAGATGGTGAAGGACAGGGAAGCCTGATGTTTTGTAATCTATGGGGTCTCAGGGTGGACACAATTGAGTGACCGAACAATAACAAATACCTTATGCTTTGCACACCAAACACCGTCTGTTACAAACACTCCACTCTCTGCCCCGACAATACAAAATCAACTACAGTAACCCATAAACTGATGAGTTTGGCTCTGGGCTAATAAAATACTTCAATTCATGGATATCAACCTTGAAGATCATAATTTTCTTCAACCATTAAAAATGCAAAAACAACTCTTAGCTCATAGCAACGAGGCCACGGCAGCAGGCACACGGTGCACGTCCCAGGGCTGACCTGAGGTTCTCCAAGGGAGGTCCCCAGAGAGGCAGACAGCAGCCCTCAGGACGGGTGCACATTCTCTGGTCCCACCCCAGACCTGACGGATGTGAACCCAGGCAGGAGGCCAGCCAATGGTTTCACAGGCCCTCCAGGTGACTCTGGCACATTCACGTTCCAAGGGCCCTGGCCTACAGCTATGCCTCTCGTGTCCACGTGAATGTGAATCACCTGGGATCTTGTTAAAAGCACATTCTGATTGGTACGTCGGTGCTGGGGGCACAAGATTCCACTTCCTAAGCAGCTCCTAGGTGAGGCTGACCCCCAGGGAGGGCCTGGGGACGAGTATGGAGCAAGGCCCAGCACTTCTCTGCTGCTCTCCAGTCACTAAGTCCTGTCTGACTCCTGCGACCCCACAAGCAACGGGCACTCTGTGAGGTGAGACAGCCTCAGCATGGAGGGAGACGGGGCTGTCCAACTACGGCCGCAACAGCGTCGCCTTGAGCGTGACTAGAAAGTAAATGGATTTCACCGTCTGTGAAATGGGAGTAATAACTGTGCCTGCGTTATCTCACGGCAAGTGCCCAGCAGTGTAACCCCTGGAATGTGGTAAAGAAGGCCTCACCCTGGTAACCTAGGGCCCTGCTCCCTGCTGCCTCCCAGACGGACAAACACGTAACACAGTCCAGACCCACGTACACAAGCTGACCTCGCCCTGGTTCCATCGCAACATCCAGCAGCAGCAGTTTTTTGTATGATTGCTGGTGGTGTTAGGACAGTCTTCAATTCACCGAGTACCGCCTCTGTGGTGAGCACCGGGTCAGGTGCGGAGGACAGAAGGGGGCGGGGGTGCAGTCTACGCCTTTCAGGAGCCGCCTGCACCCAGAGGCGCTAGAGGCACTGCACTGAGCACGCGGGCACTCACTCGCTGGCTGGGCTGAGACAGTGTCTCAGGAAGATGATTTCAGAACTGAGTTTTAGGATTCCCAGGAGCAGAGGAAGTGACAGACAGTGGCAAAAGAGCTGCCTCTGGGCTGACGGCAAATACGACTGAACACCTCACCAGCACCCAAATCCACAAACTTCACGTCTGAATCTCTGGACTCGGCACTCGGCCTCTACTGAGTCAGACAGAGAGAGGAAGCAGAGCAAGCCAGTGCTTGCAGAAGGAAAGGCTCCACGAACAACTGTACACGTGGACAACTAGAGTCACCAGTCCATTCCACTCGGTCAAAAAAAGAAACCAACCTGAGAAGCTCTGTAGGGAACTTATTAAAGCAACAGCAATGGCACTGCAGCTTTTGAAAGATAAGACAAGCAGATAAACTCCTACGACCGAAAAACCCGCCGTGGGAAGTATCTCACGGAAATTCACTGGAATGCAGGAGATGGAATCCTGTAGAGGAATATTTACAAGGGAATTCTGCACACAAATGAAGCAATCCAGTGTTCCGTAACTTAAAAATAGAAAAATACTGACACATGGAAAACCACAAAGGTAAAATAACATCTACACGTTAAGACCGTGTGTGTATAACATGAAGTATTAACACTCTGAAACAGAATGGATCCCCAGTATGCATTACAGGGGTGCGTGAGCGACTTTCTGTTATTGCCAAGAGGTTAATGGAAACTGCAGGCAATCTGCAATTAGGACACACAGACACTTACTTCTCTGCTTGAGTTTGAGCCACTCAACATGGTAATAATCAGCTGATGGGAACATGTTAGGTATGAAAGGAACTACCCGACAGATCTCTGATTTTTGAAAAAACATAACAAATTATTGCTTGATAATAATTTATGGGTATAAATTATCAAACATGAAGTCCATGTTAACTTTCCTCCAGAATAAAAAGGTTATGCAAGGCTGGCACTAATCTGCTGTAAGCATAAGGGGAAATAAGAAGACAAAGGGCACGGTGGCCTTCCTGGGCCATACTTACCACCTCGGCTGGGTTCTGCCTCTCAACCAGTTTGCTGTCCTTTGTAGAATCGTCTTCTGAACAAAAACCACCTTCAGGTTTCTGGTTTAAAAGGGAAGATGCCTTTTTATTTTTCAGCAGGTGCTTCAGAAGCTCATTGCCCGAGTCCCCTTTGGTAGCAGGAGCCCCGGAGGGTCGGGGAGGGCTGTGTGCAGGGAAGGTGGTGGCAGCTGTGGCCTGCTCTTCAGCTTGGTCCCCGGGGAGCTGCTCGGCTTCAGGTACCCCTCGGCCTGGGCCCTGCTCCGGCTCGGGGGTCTCCAGTTTTGCCTCTTGGGTGGCGGCAGGGGTCTCCACAGAGAGTTTCTCCGCCTCTGACTCTGCATAGGTCTGCTGATCTGGGGTTCCCTGTGCGAAGTCCCTGCTGGGTAGCTGGGCCTCTGGCTCAGCACACAGCGGGCCTGCTGCCGTGCCAGGTGGGGACGGGCCTGCCTGCTCCGCTGCCTCAGGGCCCGCCAGCTGTGGGGGCTCACTGGGCAGGGGCACGGCAGGCGTAGAGGTAGTTTCGGGGACGCTTGGGGTCGGCGGGGCGGTGATGTCCGAATGGGGGGTGGACGGCGCCTTGGCCGACTCCACGTCCTCATCCTTCTTCTTCTTCCGAGTCCTCTTCTTTTTCCCCTTCTCTTCCGGGATTATGTCAGAATACAACTGGATGAGCGACTGTGCCGAGCCCGGGTAGCTCTGCCCCTGGGTGATGGCTGGGTCCTGGCCGCCAGGGAGACCGCTGCTGGCTGTGGGGGGCGCTGCGGGGAGAGCAGGTGTGAATGGCGGCCTCGCAGGGGACAGCTGGAAGCCAGGCCCAGGAAGACCTCCGTGAACCTGCTTCACGGGGTGGAAACTTGGGCTTCCCCCTGGAACAGAGGGAGATTCGGGAACAAAGGAGGGCGGTCCCGTCTGCCTCCGCTCATTGGTCTGCAGGAAGCCTGGGGTTGGGGGTGAGCTGAGAGGCGCCTGCTGCATACCCTGGGGCTGCACCGCCTGCCCCAGCTGGTGCTGCGGAGACGGTGGGAGGGGCCGAGGGGGCGGCACGAAGTCGCGGGGAAGGTCCGAGCTGAAGAACGAGAGCTGGGGCGCGGGTGGCCGGCTGTTCAGCTCCGAGCCCATCAGGCCGTGCTGCTCCAGCTCCAGCCGCTGCTGCAAAGCTCTCTGTCTGTCGACTTCCTGCATGAGCTGGATCCGCTGTCTCTCCTGCTGTTCCCGGAGACGTTCCTTACGTTCTCGTTCTTGAAAGCTTTCACTAAATGGGTTATTGTCGTCGAATTCCACCCGAGGTGGCGGTCCACTCTGGGGATTTGCATTTGACACAGCCCCTGGGGCTGGTGTGCAAGTTTTTATTGGTAACTGTGCCACCGGAGGCTGAATCCTAGGAGGGTTGAGAGGGAGGTGAGGAGGAGCACTGGGAGGCTGCCACCCAGGTACGCTGGGCATTCTGGCCGGGCTGCTGTGGCCAGGCACGACTGCCGGGTGCTGCAGCTGCGGGGGCACCATTGGGAAGCTGGGCTGGCTCATGGCAGGCGGGGGGGCACCCGGAACCAGGGGTGGCGGCGGCTGGACACCAGGCAGAACGGCGGGCGGGGGGGCCATTGCACACTGCTGCTGCTGCTGCTGCTGCTGCTTAATCCGGTAATCTTCAATCAACTCGGCATGCTCTTTCTGTTGTTTACGAATCTGGAATCAGAGAAGTTAAGTCTTGCTCATTATACATGTACTACAGGCTTCACACAGCACTGGCTGATGATAAAGGTGCAGGTCACACAGAAAGCAAGTAGATCTTATAGAGGTAAAATCATTTTACTTATTAGGTGATGAGAGATATCACACCCCTCCACAAAGCTTACCAACTAAACACTGCCAATCTTTTCCATAATAAGATGTTTCTAAATATGAAATACCAAAAACAAATTTGAAAAACATTTTTTGATAATAATATTAAGAAAATCTTACTCTGAAAGTCATAAGCTTTTTAAAGTATTTTAAAAAAAGACAAATAGGGGATTCCCCAGCAGTCCAGAGGTTAGGACTCCACACTTTTCACTGCTGTGACCTGAGTTCAAACCCTCACTGGGGAACTAAAGTCCCACAAACTATGTGCCGTGGACAAAGAAAACCAAACCGTGAACAAAGGCTATACAGGAATCAGCTAACTGTGATGCCTTAAGAGGTCACATTAATACATAAGGTTAGACTAACGGAGATTTAACTCAAACTTTAACCATTTAAATGTTAAGATTTCATTTAAGTGCACACACCACACCCTCCCATCCATGTTAAAGACTAGATTGGTAAAACTCCTTGAAATTAAATGTATAATTTCTGAAATATGGAGATGCTCTGAGGTGGTATTTTGACCACTTCCTACTAGGCTCCTAACACCACGGCTGCCTTGTGTCAGCGAGCTCATCCCAGGCCCATGGTGGCCCCGGGAGCAGACGCTCGGGACGACCTCGGTAAAGATGCAAGCCCTGTCCTGAGGACACACGGCCTCACGCAGGGAGCTGGGAGGCAGGGCCGCGAGACGCGCGTGTTCCCCACGAGGCCTGCATTTCCGTGTACTGGACTTGTGCACTGACCCAAAGGCTGACAGCTTTTCTTTTCAACTTATTATCAACAGGTTCCCAGGCCGACTAGCATACTGTCCGCATACATCGTTTGGGCCTGTTTCCCACTGGCTGGAAACTCCTACTTGTTCTCTTCTCTCTTCTGACTGGCTTCCTACTAGAACTGAGATGGTCACCACTGGACTTTGGTGAAGGAGAATGAACATACCTCAAGCGCCCAGAACACGATCTGGAATACAGAAGGTGCTGAGCCAGGCCTCTCCCAGGACATTTTAGAATTCTCTTAAAGACGCTGCCATTAGTTGCTTATCTTAACAAGATGACACTGGACTGCTGCCAACTATGTAACAGATGATGGGTCCCATTTTCCAGGTAGAGCATTGATTTCTAAATAGGATTTGATTCATGTCTATGCAAAAACTAGGCCCCATCATAAAAAATTTACAGAAATATACCAGAAGGCAATAGCAAAGCTAAAAATAATTTATAAAAGAATCCTTAAAAGCGTATTTACTTGCAGTAAAAAATGGCCCCAGAAACTAAACTGAAAGAGAAAAGAACCCTCACTCTGGAAAAGTCCTAGTTTTAAACAAGAGAATCATACTGTAATCGCCAAGGGGTGGCAGAGGAGCTAGGGAGACGGCATCACTGACTCAGTGGATGTGAATTTGAGCAAACTCTGGGGGACAGTCAAGGACAGGAGAGCNAAATATACACCAAAAATTAATGTTGCATGTCAATTATACCTCAATTTAAGAAATTATTTTGAATTAAGCTGCTCATAAATATAAATGTTTAAAAATTGAAGAGAACATCATCTGAAAGTTTTGATCAAAAATTTCATGTTGTCATTTCAGATATTAAATCTGAAAAAGAAAACTTGGATGATGGTAGGTAGCAGATCACACTAGTTTCTACTGAATGCATTAAAATGAGGGACATGATCATTTTCTTTCAAAATATTTAAAGTACATCATAATGACATATTTTGCATACACTCACATTTATAACACATAATTTTATGTGTCAATTTAATGCATGAGAATAAATANTAGGTAGCAGATCACACTAGTTTCTACTGAATGCATTAAAATGAGGGACATGATCATTTTCTTTCAAAATATTTAAAGTACATCATAATGACATATTTTGCATACACTCACATTTATAACACATAATTTTATGTGTCAATTTAATGCATGAGAATAAATACTGTACAATTCTATTTATATGATATTATGTAACAAGAGAAACTAATCTATAGTAAAAACATTAAAACAGTAGTTTTCCCAGGAGAGATGGGGCCATGGACGGGCCAGGAAATGGTACAAGGAAACTTTCTAGTGGTGACAGTAATATCCGGTACCTTAACAGGGTTTGGAGTTAGAAAGGCAAACATATTTGTCAAAAATCATTGACTGGTATGCTTAAAACATGAACATTTCATTCAGATAAATTTCATCTTTAAAAAGTATAAACAAATATTAGAACTCTACTTACTGTTATTCATTCTAAAGAGTTTAGAGGTAAAATGCATTAATGTCTAAAATTTACCTATAAGTGCATAAAAAATAAGATAAATTGATGAATGGATAGATGTAGAGGTAAGTAATGTAACTAAAGCAAAATGTAGAATCTAGGCAGTGAATATATGGTGTTTACTGCTCAATTATTTCAACATTTTGTATGTTTGAAAATATTCATAATAAAATATTGGGAGAAATGTGCAAAGAAGGATATAATTTTTCATAATTATTTTAGGAAATGTGTGGACAAAGTTTGGAGAACATTGGCTTCTATTATCAGCATTTCCTGATGAATCTTCAACCTAAACTTACAGTCCAAACCTCTCTCCAGAATCCCAGTCATATTTCCATCTGTCTGGACCACATCATCTGGAATTCCCATCAGATCGAAAACTCAACAGATCCAAATATGAACGTATTATCTCCCTATGTCAGTTAAAATATCATTAGCCTCAAATAACAGAATATATGCGTCAAACAAAATGAGGGTTATTTTTCTTACATAATAAGAAATCTGGAGATGGGTGGCTGCTGGTGTTGGTTCCACAGTTCAGTGATCTCCTGTCTGGCAAGTCTGCAATCTTTTGGTCTTTCCTCACAGTCACAAAATGTTCTACAGCTCTAGGCATCATGTCTTAGTTCAAGACAGGAAAAAAGGGAAGGGAGCAATGCCAGCGATAGCTGAGCCTTTTTTTCAAGACAATTTCAGGTTTTCCAGAAACCTTCCAACAGACTTTCATATAAATTCCATTAATCAGAAATGTGTTATATGACCATGCCTAGCTGGAAAGGATACCAGGAAGCAAGTTCTTAGCATTCCTATCCTCTAAATTGGATGTAGGATTGGGTGCCAGGTGAGTCCACCTACAGTATCTGTAACATTCTCCCCCAAACCTGCTCCACCTTCTAAAAGTGCTATCTCTGTTAATGATTCTATGATCTGTCTGGTTGCTTACCCAAGTACGAAATCCAGCAGTCATCCTTTCTTCTCTTTCCCCTCTACCCCTCATATCCAATCTGTCTTGATCGTTCATCAAGTCTGAATATCTCTCAAATCTGAGCTTTTTTCCTAAACCCACTATCCCTGTCTTGGTTCAGGTTCTCATTTCTTATCTGAATTGCTATGGGTGGTGGTTTAGTTGCTAAGTCATGTCCAACTCTAGTGACCCCATTGACTGTAGCCCACTAGGCTCCTCTGTCCATGGGATTTCCCAGGGAAGAATACTGGAACAAGTTGCCATTTCCTTCTCTAGGGGATCTTCCTGATCCAGGGATGGAACCCTGTCTCCTGTATCGCAGGCAGATTCTTTACTACTGAGCCACCAGGGAATCCCTGCATTGCTGTAAGTCTCTTAACTAGCTTCAAGTCTTCACTTCAAAGCACCCTCCACACAGTCCCAATTTGACTAAAAATAGAAATCTAACCATCTTACCCTTGCTTAGTTGCTGTTTCTAGCTTTGCATAACATCTAAAGGCTAACTTCCTTATTTAATGGAGTTTCCCTTTCATATAATAATCCACTTTTGAACACGTGTTACCAGTTAGAATGCCCTAGTCCTGTAAAGAGTCACCTCCCCTAAGATATAGCTTTGTTGGAGGGAGTGACTGGGGAAGTCTACACTCAAAATCTATATCCATTATGTTAGTAGGCAATGATCTGTCTCTAATACATGTGTACTAAAATTGCAATACAAAAGAACAATAGATTTATAATAGAGATTCTTTCCTAGAGAGCCTAGAATAGTCTCTAAATGTAGTTTGTCTTACTTAGAGACATAATATTCAACAATATATTTAAAGTATGATATCATTGTTTTTCATTTACTTCAGTAGACTTATTGTCTACTATGTACTAGACATTATTTTTTAATTTAGTTTTTTTTTTTCTTTTTTAATAGATCAGAGATGTCAAGTTGTCTGACTGAAGCTAGAGATGTCCCTCTTTCTGCATACCTAAAAACTATTTCACTATTTGGGGCTTACTTACACTTATTACTCAAATCTGCACACTCATTTTTCTGTCTTCTATTCGTTTTCGTAAGCAAAGTGCATGAGATATTCAAACAAGTGTCCAAAGACACAGAGGTAGCCAAAGATGGCAACATGGCAGAGACTGACTGGAAGACTAAACACAGTAAAAGCTGACCCTTACAGTTCTTACTCTGTGCCATGCATCGTTCCAGGCACTTCACAAATACTAACTTATTAATCTTCACAACTCTATGAGGTATGTACTATTATCTCCATGTTGCAGATGAGGAAACGGAGACTCCAGCATAGTTTTGCACTTTGGTGAACTGACTGAAAACTGTGCCCTAGCATCAACCCCTCTTACCCTCAACCCCTGCTCCATTTGGGCTCCCTCACTTCTCACAGTCCCCACAGAGGGCCCTTGCCTCTCTAGCCTGTACTTTTGCCCAAGCTGCCCCATCTGCTCTTCCTCTCTATTCAGACTCATTCAGGACTTGCTCAGGCCCATTCTCCCCAGCAATGCCTTCCCTGCCCGATGCCAGGCCAAGAGTGCCTACCAGAGCTTTGCCCTCGTCTTGCTATAACTATTTGTTCACAGATCTGTCTCTACCACCAGCGTCATTGTGCCAGGACTGACTGTCTTCTCATTGTCGAGTCCCTGAGGCTTGCTACTATCCCTGGTCTATGAGAGGCACTTGAAGTTTTACTGAATTAATGCATAGGCTCCCTGGATTTCATACTTTCTTGTCGCCCCCGCCGAACTGTCTGGCACCACATATTGCAGACACTTAGTCAATGGGAGTGGGAGCCTGGTTTCTCCACCAGCGGTTTTATATTAATAAAACAAAGCAAAACAAAACCTGCTCCTGCTTTTCTCCCAACACCACATCACAATAATCCTTGAGGTTTTGCATTCCTTTCCAAGGGTTTCCATTGTCGAATCCATCAGAATTTGGGTTGTCTGACTCCCCTCCGCAGGCCAGGCCGTGCAGCGCGGGGAACAGCCTTCTGGACACAGGAAAGCCACATCCCGCGCCTTCTCCCAGTTCTTGCCTATTAAGGTAAGAGTTCTGGAGAAGCGCAGCAGGAGCCGAGAGAGGTTCCCCTAGAATCTGCTTCCGCGCGGCCTGTGCGCTGGCAACGCTCTGGGAAACCACAACTGGGGACTCGGGTGCCCCGGGCCGGGTGTCCCGCGATGGGTACTGATAGCTTCTGGGCAGCCTTGGGTCCTACTTATCTCTTCTACCCGAGGCCACCTTCCCATGTTTCCATAGCCACCAGGGCCGTGTCCTTATTCTCAACCATCACCGCAGGCCTCAAATGAGTCTGCACAGAGCGCTGATTAAATGGGTCTCGGGTTCCCAGTGGACGCTCCTTTCTCGCAGATGCTCTGATAATCACCGCGAGCCGGGCGCCTGCGGGGCGCGTCCCCCGGCCTGGGGAGAGAAGGAGGCAGCCTTCCCTGGTTCCTGGGGAGAGCCGGGTATCAGCTCCTTCTGGCCTTTCGACCGCCGGCCCACGGCGCCCCCACCCATCGCCCGCCTCCGAACTTCGGGTCCTCCCTGACCCTCTTTCACCCGGTGCGGGCTCCCGCCCTGCCCGCCGCCCCGCCCACCGCTGGCCCCGCCCACCTCTGGCCCCGCCCGCGGTCCATCGCGCTCCGCCCCCTCCCCGCCGGCTCCCGGCGCTCCGAGCCCGGGCCTGGGGACTCCGGATCCCGCCGCCGGGGCCGCAGCATGGGGCGCTTTCGCGGGGGCCTGCGGTGCATCAAGTACCTGCTGCTCGGCTTCAACCTGCTCTTCTGGGTGAGACCCGGAGCGGAGAGGGCCGGGCAGGGGAGGGGGCCGGGCGAGGGCGCAGGGCTGGGGTCCCCAGGGAGCTGACCGCCGCGGCGTCCGATC
>SJYW01000294.1:463339-486694 GCA_006410735.1 Raphicerus campestris | reverse complement strand
AAAGGCAGACAAAAGGGGATGTGGGGAGGGAGAGAGGGATGGAGGGGGAGAGAACCAAGAGAGAGATCGAGCAACGAAAAATGGTGAGAAGCGGGGAGACCCCGTGCGTGCGGCTCTTCCCGTTGAAGAACCTCTCTGCCTTGCTTTTCATCTGGAGCCTGATGATACCAGATGCGGGGACACCAGCCTCTCCTTACCTCCAGATTCTCTCCCGCACCCCGCACCACCACCCCCACCCCCACCCCCAGTGCACACACCCCCTTCTCGCTCTGCCTTTCCCCTGGAGCCCCGGCCTGGCCAGGGCGCCGGGACTGCCAGAGGTGGTGCCCCATCCAGAGTGTGTGAAGACAGCACCTGGCTGTGGTGGGCTTATGTGGGAAATCGGGGGTAGGAGTGGAAGTGATCTTGGCGGGGTCATCCTTTTTCTGAATATTAGGGGAGAGTACCGCTGGGATGGAAGGAAGGGGTTGTGTTCTTCTGTCAGGGAATGGGAGGAAGGGAGGGGCTTCCAAGGGGCGGCAGCACCACCCCACAACGCCCTGCCAGCAGGCTCTGCAAAATACTACTGCTCCCAGAGATGATCTCATTCAACTTTGCATTGAATGAACAACATTCCAGGGATTAGTGGTTCACCGACTGATAGGGCCACAACCCTTGTCCCCCGTATTACTGGAACAAAATTAAGGCTAGACCATCCCTGAATTCCTAGATATTCTGTCTGAGGCCCTGAAGGACTGGGAGACAAGGCCTGGGAATTGTCTCTTGTGCACATTCCTTCTTGGGCTTCCTCCAGGGGCTGCCAGGCACTAACTGCTCAGATAGACCCTGAAGGAAAATACAGATCCTGCTTCGGGTGAAGAAGTTCTTAGAGCTGGGAGGGAGCAGCAGGGGGCTGAGGACTTTCAAACAACTAGGATAGAGGAGGTTAGTGGCTGTTCTGACTACTCTGGGGAGCTTTTCATCCATGACGCCAACTAATTACTGAAGGATGGTCTCCACTGGTATCTGCCAACCCATAAGCCCAGAGGCCTGGGTGACTCCAGCAGTTCCAAGCTCTCAGAGGCCAAGTTGCCATCCTCAGCATCCTTCAGCAGGGTAAGGTGTGAAGCAGGTACCCCGTAGACAGTCCTGAGTTTTAAAAATACACATGGCTTTTGTACACTTGGTCATCTGCATCCAGCATAGTGTGGGGAGGGGCATTCCTAAAGGCCTTTTATGTTGTGCTTTGTAATAGTCTGGCTTAATTTCAAAGCTGTTAATTATAAGTGTTATGCTTCAGTGACACTCTGACTGCTTAAAAGAGGTCTTATCTAAGTCTGAGAAGGAATTCTTAGACTGAGTTCAGCTTATTTAGTGCTTGATGTCATGACAGCCTTTCCAGGGATAATAGGCAACATTTACTGAGCATTTTCATTGTGTCAGGGACAGTGCTAAGCACATTGCATTCATTATTAACTTAATCCTCACAACACTCTGGATATGCATACTATTATTATCCCCATTTATACAAATAAGGAAAAACAGAGGCACAAATAGGTCCACTTTCCCAAGGTCACACAGCTAATGAGAGGCAGAGGTGGGCCTCCGACTCAGCCTTCATGCTTCTGAGCACTGTGGTACATGTAGTTAAACCAGCTGTTCTCAAAGTGACTCCTGAGCCAGAGCACCTCCGGGAAAGTTGTCAGAGAGGCACATTCTAAGTTCCATCACAGTCCTGCTGAATCAGAAATTCTGGAGGAGAGACCCAACAGTCTTTTTAAACAAGTCCAGGAAATGCTGATGCATATTCAAGTTTGAGAATCATTCTGTTAAACCATCATTACATGAGACTTGTAAAAGCAGCATATATGTAAATATAAATATCTATATGCACACACAATCACACATATATGTTTGTAAATAAAAAAACTGTTCCCTGAGCTGCTAATCTAGTTGAGGAAATGACCAAGGCATTTAGAGCAACAACAAACACAACAGTGTGTAATCAAGTGACAAATTTCACACCTCTGACACAGGAAGGAAGGGAGGCAGGAACAAGCAATGCTTGAATGCCTACCTACCATGTGTTAGCCACTAGGGTTAGGCATGGCCTTTTATATATCTTATCTAATTAAGGAGTTCACAGGAGGGACTTCCCTGGTGGTCCAGTGGTTAAGACTCCATGCTTCCAGTGCAGGGACTTGCAGGACACGGATTTGATCCCTGGTCAGGGAACTAAGATCCCACATGCCACACAGTCAAATAAATAAATAGAAACACATACACAATAAATGAATAAGTAAGCAATTTTTTAAAAAGTCCATAGCATTAGTGATGAGGTGAAACAGTTCTCATGAAGAAGGTGATGTTTAAACTGAATTTAGAAGGACTGGCCGACTGGAGGTGGATGAGGGTGAAGGGGTGATACACCACCACCATCCGCAGCAGAACAGCAAGAGTGAGAGTGCCATCTGACAAAGGCCTCAGGTTCAAGTGCAGAGACCCCAAGCACAGTGTGCTTGAGCAAGTTATTCTTATTTCTAGCCTTATTTTCTCAGCTGAACAATTGGGATAAGAGTTGTTGAGAGGATTAAAAGGAAAGACATAAAGTGTTTGATTTCGCCTTCCCATGAGCACAGTATACGGTAAGTGCTCACTTTTTTAAAATTATTATTAAGTGCCTGGCACACAGAAAGCATTAATGAAACTTAGCCCTCTTTCCCCAGAGTCCCTTAATATCTGGGAATAGAGTGTATGTTTGCTGCCAAGGAAGTTGCAGCTTGTCTTCATTTACATGTTAGCTTCTCAGTTTGTACTTGTGGATTTTCCCCACTAGAACTTAGAATACTCTGAGAGCAGGAAATTTTTGTCTGCCTTGTTCACAGATATATCTCTAGTGCCTAATAGTACTCATCACACAGAATGCACCCGTAGAAAGAATTAATGAATCTAAAGAACTTGATATACATGGCCTTCGCTGTTTGCTCAGATAATCAATTGTCAGATCTGGAGGACTCTTTCTACTTATTACCTGTCGATGGATTCTTTGCACAGATTGGGCCCAGGAAGGGAAGCAGGGCCATGCTCACTCTCAGTTCCACGAGAAATGGGGATCAGGGACGGGCGGCTTTCCCATGTCTATACCTGTACATCTAAAAGGAATGGGGGGACTTGAAACAAGTGCCTAATGATTTAGAGGAAAGCGATTGTTCGGGATACATAATCTAAGTATCTACCTTCACTGTAACCAAGGGAACCTGACTGCAGAAAAGCCCCACCCTAGCTTCTTATGTTGTTTTTTCCTGGCTGGAGAATTTGTGGGAAGTTTGGGGAAGGGGGAGAGAGCAGGGGAGAATTTTCCTGGAAGGACAGGCGTTTGCCGGGACCTCAAGCGTAATATTTACACACACTCTTAGTTGCTCATGTGTCTGCCCGTCTGAGGTCCCCCCTGGGTGACAGCACTTCCTTTCCTGTCAGGAACTCACCAGAAGGTAGGCACAGAGGCAAGCGGGGGTGGGGTATATTCTGTGATCTGCAATTTGACAAATGGATTTGCAACCTCCTTCAGGCTGCTTGGCTAAAGTTTCCCTAGGTTGAGCTCCTGATTTTGTAAACATTCAACTAGAGCCTGGCCAAGGGCTGCTGACTCTGTTCACCCTTGAATTTTAACAGAACAAAAGTAAAGCCTAGCCCCGAGCCCCACTAATTTAATTTGTTATCACGGTTGATGTCTAACACGTAACCCCTCCCAACATCTGTCGTGTCTAAATTCAGGCACTACAATCAGATAGCATGGCATAGTTCCATGCATTTCACCAAAATCACCTTTATTTTTTCCCCTCTGTTGCATAGCAATATAAATAAAACACCACAATCCAACAAGCCGCTTGTGTTGGTTTAAAGAAAAAAAAAACCTGGGCGCTGTTTATTCCTCGGTTTGTTGTATGTTCAGCATTTTCCTATCATTGTGCTGTGTGAGCTGCTCAGGGTTGCCGACCAACAGGAAGCAAGACCGCTCATTGTCGCAAGTCCGATGCCATATATGGCTTGTTTGAAGTTGCTCTCCTTTCCTTCTCACTGTTGTTAATGCAGCTTTGGGGTTTCACTTGGTGATGTCTAATGGGTCCTTTTAAGAAGGGCTGTGTCTTGTGGGCTTGAGAGTCAAAGATGTTTGACTCCACCAAAGCTCACAGAGGTTGCCTCCTCCTCTTTCCCAAACTTATCCCAAATAGTAACTTCAGAGGTACCATCTATCAGAAAAACTGTTTAAAAAAAAATACCTGAAGAAAGTATTCTCTGGGGTCCACCCCAAAGTTAGACCACCCCAGAAGGCGATTAGGAATTTCCTCAGCCCTGTTGTCAGATGGTCTCTGCTGTTTTTAATCTTTAATGTCTTCGCAGTTTGTGTGTGTGTGTGGCTGTGTTGGGTCTGCATTGCTTTGTGTGGACTTTTCTCTAGTTGTGGTGAGCAGGGGCTGCTCCCCAGCTGCGTGCACAGGCTTCTCACTGTGGTGGCTTCTCTTGTTTTGGAGCACAGGCTCTAGGCACTCGGGCTTCTCACCGTGGTGGCTTCTCTTGCAGAGCACAGGCTCTAGGCACTCGGGCTTCGGTAGTTGCAGCACACGGGCTTAGTTGACCTGCGTGTGGAATCTTCCCAAACCAGGGATCAAACCTGTGTCCCCGGCATTGGCAGGCAGATTCTTATCCACGGTGCCACTAGGGAAATCCTGGTCTCCACTTTTGATTTCTGTCAAGGTGAGAAGAGAGTGCCAGCTGCCAGCCTCCCCTGTTGTGGATGACAGGGGGCACCCAGTGTTGCTAGGAGAGGCACGGACCCTATAATAGGGGCCAGCCTGCAGAAGCAAGAGCTATCATCCCAGTAGTCTTACAGACCTCAGCCATGTCTAGGCAACCTGGCAATTCACATCCATGGATTTGAAACCTGGAAAGTGAATACTTGCATCTCATTGAGTTTATTCCTGGCCAAAGTGTTTACCAACTAGGGAAGCTTAATGAGTAAGCTGTTTAACCTCCTTGAGGCTTTTCTTATCTATATAATGGACTTAATCAAGTACCAACATCAATCTATGATTTTGGTGCAGATAAAAGAGTAAATAAATGTGGAGTATTAAGTATGGTACATGCGCATAGTAAACACACAAGATATTAGTGGTAATCCTATTTAAACACTAGAAGACAAGTAGAAAATTGGAATCCAGAATNTCAAGTACCAACATCAATCTATGATTTTGGTGCAGATAAAAGAGTAAATAAATGTGGAGTATTAAGTATGGTACATGCGCATAGTAAACACACAAGATATTAGTGGTAATCCTATTTAAACACTAGAAGACAAGTGGAAAAGTGGAATCCAGAACCTAAGAGATCCGTGAAAGTAAGGAAAAGTGAGAAATAAGTGTCCTAAGTCCAACCAATCAAGCAAAGTGGCAAGAGTCTTGTAGCTTATTGAAGGCCTAGAGTCAAAAGGAAAGATTCTTTCCCCTGCAACTAGTCACTCAGCAAATATGTGCTGACCACCTAGCATGTGCCCAGCACCCTGCCAAGTCCTGAGCATTCAGAAACGATTAAGATACAGTCCTTGATCTTGAGACGCTCAAGAGGCCTTTATTTGGTGCTTCATTGAGCCTTTTCTTAAATTAACTTTTTATTGGAGTATAGTTGGTTGACAATGTTGCGTTAGTTTCTTCTGTACCGCAAAGTGAATCAGCTATACGTATACACATCTCACCTCTTTTTTGGATTTCTTTCCCATTTAAGTCACCACAGAACACTGAGTAGAGTTCCCTGTGCTGTACAGCAGGTTCTCATTAGTTATCTATTTTATTAGTAAGATAATGAACCACACTCCCTTGTGCCTTTGAGTGTAGTTTATTATCTCTCCAATGTCTTTGCTCCTCGGGGGCGTGAGTGCGCTGTGCTGGTCTCCTCCTCCTCCTCCTCCTCCCTCAGTACCTAGAGGAGCTTCAGCAGTCACTGACATGGCTCTGGTTAATACACACCAGCTGGGCGGCTGTTTGTTTGTTCCCTGTCATGCTTCTGTGCAACCAAGCGGAGTCCACTGGNGCTGACAGCTTTTCTTTTCAACTTATTATCAACAGGTTCCCAGGCCGACTAGCATACTGTCCGCATACATCGTTTGGGCCTGTTTCCCACTGGCTGGAAACTCCTACTTGTTCTCTTCTCTCTTCTGACTGGCTTCCTACTAGAACTGAGATGGTCACCACTGGACTTTGGTGAAGGAGAATGAACATACCTCAAGCGCCCAGAACACGATCTGGAATACAGAAGGTGCTGAGCCAGGCCTCTCCCAGGACATTTTAGAATTCTCTTAAAGACGCTGCCATTAGTTGCTTATCTTAACAAGATGACACTGGACTGCTGCCAACTATGTAACAGATGATGGGTCCCATTTTCCAGGTAGAGCATTGATTTCTAAATAGGATTTGATTCATGTCTATGCAAAAACTAGGCCCCATCATAAAAAATTTACAGAAATATACCAGAAGGCAATAGCAAAGCTAAAAATAATTTATAAAAGAATCCTTAAAAGCGTATTTACTTGCAGTAAAAAATGGCCCCAGAAACTAAACTGAAAGAGAAAAGAACCCTCACTCTGGAAAAGTCCTAGTTTTAAACAAGAGAATCATACTGTAATCGCCAAGGGGTGGCAGAGGAGCTAGGGAGACGGCATCACTGACTCAGTGGATGTGAATTTGAGCAAACTCTGGGGGACAGTCAAGGACAGGAGAGCCTGGCACGCCACAGAACACAGGGTTTCAATGAGTTAGTGGCAGATCAACAACAGAGCTTGCAGATAAAATGCCTCTCCTCAGCCATCTCATCTCCACAACGACTCAGCAGATCCTTTATCTGTTGCTGTTCAGTTGCTAAGTGATGTTCGACTCTTTGGGACCCTATGAACTGTAACATACCAGGCTCCCCTGTCCTTCACCATCTCCTGCAGCTTGCTCAAACTCATGTCCATTGAGTCAATGATGCCATCCAGCCATCCTCTGTCATCCCCTTTCCTCCTGCCCTCAATCTTTCCTGTGTAAAATGGTGATAATACCCCCTTGTTCAGAAGGTTAGGTAAGACATGGCATGTGACTAAGTTCCCTATGCAGAAAGTTCTTCTGTGATTTTTACCAAGTCAATCAAACTGCTCTTTTCTACTATTAACTTGGAGAATAAAATTTATGTTGACAATCAAAAACAAGATGGACCTTTCTGATGTATAATTCTATGCATTTCAACACAGGTGAAGACCAGTGTGGCCGTCACCACAACCAAGGAACAGGCCAGTGCCCCTTTGTAGGCAAATCCTCCTCCCCTAGCTCTAGGCCCTGGCAACCACTAAACCATTGTCTAGCTATGTAATTCTGTTATCTCACGAATTTTCCATAAATGGAATCAATATGTAACTTTTGGGGATTAGCTTCTTTCACTCAGCACAATGCTCTTGCTGTATCTACCCCAGCTGTGGTGTATTTCAGCAGTTCCATTCTTTTTGATTGCTGAAAAAGTATTTCATCATTCAAATGTGCCACGCTTTGTCCAAACATTCACCACTGAAGGATGGCGAGGGGGGCGTGTGGGGGTGGCCCAGGTTTTGGTAACTGTGTGAGATGTTGTCCGTATGTGTACGCACAGGTTTTGGGTGAACCTACGTTTTTAATTCAAGTAAATACGAAGAGGGTTCCTTAATGCATTTTAAATAAAAAGGTCAAGTTTTACCTCTTTGTAAGTATAACTGCTATTTCAGTATGAACATTTTGAGAACCATCAGGTCTATAATGGAAGATAACAGCAAACTGGTCTTGTATTTCGGGAATGAGTCCTTTACAGTCAATGTATATTAAGATCAAACTACTGAGAGGGAACACTAATAAAAACAAAGTATGAAAAAAAAAATCTACCAGAATGACTCAAACGCTCCATCTGAAATTCCACTGGAGACTAGGGAACCAAAGACAGGGCGAGGCAAAGGTCAGCTCCAAGTACTGACAGGGAACCGAGGCTCTCCCCACGCACCATCTCCAGGAAAGCTGAAGACTGCCCGGCAACCCCCCAACTGCCCCAGCTCTACCAGCTCCAGCGGGGTGTCCTGCCAGAGCATGGCCACAGTTCCTCCAAGTCAGGACTGGGACAACGCGGCTTGTCAGAGGCGCCTGCGGCAGCATGTGCCATCTGCCCGTGGCTCTGGGGCAAGGCCTGGAGCAGCCACTCCCCCAGGAAGAGGTCTGAGAGCTGTCACTCCTGACCGTGAGCTTTGTGTGCCACTTCAGTACAGTCCAGTCCAGTCGCTCAGCCATAGCCAACTCTTTGCGACCCCATGAATCTTACCACCAACCAAATCCATTCATAATTAATCAAGAGCAGACTGTTTGGCCAAGCTGCGTAATACCTGCTCCAGCTGCTTCTGAACCATGCTCTGCTGCTCGGTCACGTGCTTCAGCTGCTCGGCATCCTCCTCGGGGAACTCTCGCCCAGCCTTCTTGGCAGTACGCTGCTTAGCTGAAAGGGCCTTCTTGGATTTCCTGTGCGCGCCAATTTGTTCTTCAAGATATTTCTGCTGCATCTGAAGAAGCTGTTGGGTCTCCTGAAGCCATTCTTCATACTGTTTACGTTGTGAATCATCTGAGGAAAAAAATTAAAATTCATCTGTGTTAATTTTCTAAAGAGTCCAATACAAGACACACAAACCCATTTTGTAAGGAAACTGTTTCACCATGACCTTGTCATAGGTATTTTGAAAACATAATACTAAATATTAGACCATAATGCAACCACCGAAGATTTCAGGAAAATATTAAGACTAAAGAATGCATATTCCTAGGACACACGCTACACTCATACCTACAGATACTATNCTCCAGGAAAGCTGAAGACTGCCCGGCAACCCCCCAACTGCCCCAGCTCTACCAGCTCCAGCGGGGTGTCCTGCCAGAGCATGGCCACAGTTCCTCCAAGTCAGGACTGGGACAACGCGGCTTGTCAGAGGCGCCTGCGGCAGCATGTGCCATCTGCCCGTGGCTCTGGGGCAAGGCCTGGAGCAGCCACTCCCCCAGGAAGAGGTCTGAGAGCTGTCACTCCTGACCGTGAGCTTTGTGTGCCACTTCAGTACAGTCCAGTCCAGTCGCTCAGCCATAGCCAACTCTTTGCGACCCCATGAATCTTACCACCAACCAAATCCATTCATAATTAATCAAGAGCAGACTGTTTGGCCAAGCTGCGTAATACCTGCTCCAGCTGCTTCTGAACCATGCTCTGCTGCTCGGTCACGTGCTTCAGCTGCTCGGCATCCTCCTCGGGGAACTCTCGCCCAGCCTTCTTGGCAGTACGCTGCTTAGCTGAAAGGGCCTTCTTGGATTTCCTGTGCGCGCCAATTTGTTCTTCAAGATATTTCTGCTGCATCTGAAGAAGCTGTTGGGTCTCCTGAAGCCATTCTTCATACTGTTTACGTTGTGAATCATCTGAGGAAAAAAATTAAAATTCATCTGTGTTAATTTTCTAAAGAGTCCAATACAAGACACACAAACCCATTTTGTAAGGAAACTGTTTCACCATGACCTTGTCATAGGTATTTTGAAAACATAATACTAAATATTAGACCATAATGCAACCACTGAAGATTTCAGGAAAATATTAAGACTAAAGAATGCATATTCCTAGGACACACGCTACACTCATACCTACAGATACTACAGACCCAATCTTTGACAAGCAGAAGACTTATCTGATAGGATACTTTTAATCTACTAATCATCGAATTCTCTAACCCCAAAGCCACTATTTACTAAAATAAAACTACATTTGTATTTGATTAACTCAACTTTCCAGATTTTGAAGAGATGAAGTAAGACACAGCTTACCAAGGTGCAGAGCATGGATCAGGTATCATTTCCCATGCTAATTTTCCAAGGTTTATAAGGTTTCCCCTATTTCTAAATAGTGAAAACATGTCCTGAACTAACAGGGAAAGAACCTAGAATGTTTTAGAAAGGACCAATATGAAGTCTGTTTTATAAAGGAAATCTGTAAGTTAAAAAACTGATGATTTTTAAGAATTTTGTCATTTATATTTCTATAAATAAGCCATTAACCAAGTAAAATCTTTTCCACTTGTATGACTGTCATTAATATCTCCCCAAACAGTTTTATCTCTTCATCCTGTAGCAATATTCCTTATTCTTTGAGGGCACTTTACTTCACTGATGCCAAGTTAAGAAAAAAAAAAGTAATCTTATGCTGTGAAATTCAGAATATACCATTTTGACTCACTTTAAGACAAAGAAATGAATAAATACAATTCCAAGAAGGACATTAGCTGAAAAATTACATCAATGATAACAGAATATTGTCATACAGTAAGAATCCACCCAAAGTCAATGGGCACAATAAAGCCAGAAAAAGCCAGTTGGTTATAGTAGTTCACTTGTTTTTAAGGCAAATATGTATTCAAATTATAATCATTAATGAAAGGGGAATTTCAAAAGGTTGGACTTTGGGTTTGTTCTTAAACCCAGAAGTTCCGTCCATGTATGAACTTGAATCTCGTCTACTAAATTTGCAGGGCATTGTTCTAGAACAGGCTTTTTCACAAGGTTTCAGAAGTTCTGCTTCTGGTAGAATGCGACCTACCGCGAGGAAAGCCTTTCTGGTTTCTGGAACCAGGAGACCAGAGGTGAGCAAAATGAAAAATAACGGTGAAGAAAAGTTAGCTGGACAGTCTGGAGAGTTCAGAAAGGTTCAGTTTGGGGAGGACTCTAAACGCTATCCTGAAGCACCGTGGGACCCCTGGAGGTAACTAGGAGGATGTGGTAGCATCCTGCATCCCTGACTTCACACCATGCTGCTAAGCCCGGCTCCTCTCTAAGCACACGCCCTTTGCTGTTCCCATTTAGTGTCCTTGTCACTGACACAGACAGTCATTAGAGAAGAAGTGGTTTTATGCCACAGATGGTAAAGTGCCCAGTCTATATACAAAAACAGCAGCAGCACCGAAGAGAGAACGGGGAGATGATTTTTCTGTATTAAAATACTCATCTCTAACCCTAAGTATTCATGCACAGAAAAAAAGAAAAGAAAAGCAATGAAATACATGCCTTGAGCAAGAGGACCCTAATAGGGCAGCAGTGATGTTTAATAAAAGATTGAGGGCACTTTGACTTCAAATAACACACCTATACTAACTCCAAGATTTTAGAAGAACACAAATATAGTGCAAACCAGCAATCCCCAGAGAACACGTAACTGATTAGATTTATACTTACTGACAAAGCCTGGACCAAAATTTGGAGGATTAGGCCTAGAAATCTGATGTGTTATACTGCCATCCTAAAATAAGTAAAATTTACAAATAGGTTTATTCCACATTTCAGTTAAAGGGGGACAAAAACTTAAAAAAAGGAAAAAGAAGTGGAAGGGAAAAAACTTCAATTTCTTATGACATCTTTGAAGCTTTCGTTTCGATAAAAAGTAGAATGAATTTTGTGTTGACAACCTACTTTTTGAAAAGATTAAACTACCTCTGAACTGTTCTATTTGCTAGGTCTCAGTTGAAAAACAATTATTTTTGAACTAAGAGGTTATTCATCAAAAATATGATAGTAGGGCAAATCAAATAGTACTCAGCTGAAGATTCACATAAAACCCTACTTTGTGATCAAATCTACCTGGTTTCTCCAGCAACTAAGACATAGAAACATGGGTTCCAGATTTACTAAGTTCCACTTCATAAAGTTATTTATAAACAAGAATCAGTATCTCTAACAGGCACAAATAATAAAACACATATACACTAATTTAAATATTACTCTCATTTTCTAATTGTCTTATTTTTTCCAGGGAGATTGAATAAATAGTTATCATCTCACAATTCCCTGGTAACAATCTGATAAATAAAATTAACTTTGAAAAAGCATTTACTGAGTTCTCACAAATTCTGTTAGACATGAGCTGTAGACACAGTAACGACGACAAATAGCATCAGCATCCAGAATGCACTACATGTAAACCATAAAATCCTGCAAAGCAGGTGGCCTAACAGTCGACAGATCAGAAAACGGAGGCTAAAAAGCTTGCCCCCAAATCCCAATAAACTCACAGTGGAAATCAGATTAAACTCAGCTATGAAGCCTATGTTTTTTCAACAATGCCAGATGGCTCTTTTTAAATGAAAATATAATTGTCAGCATAATAAATCTAAAGCAGGGCGAAAACAAAGTGCCCAAAAGACATGTAGAAAGTAGGTAACTTTCTCTTTTTATTTTCCGAGGCAGAACTTGGTGAAAAGAAAAACTGGAAACACAATATAAAGTGTAGTTCTAACTTTCCTGGACATCACTTGACACTGAATATTTACACGTAAAGCTGATCATTGTGAATGTTAAGTACTTCAAAATTAAATTATCCCAAGGAATAAATTGCAGCACATGATTGTATCTAAGTAAAATGACTATAATCATTATTTTCTGCAATTTGTAGCAGTTTTACATTTAAATGTAATGACTGAATTCTAAAATGCTGGACGTGAAAATGTCTCCGTGGAGTTAAAAGTAAATGAAATCAAACCCTAAGACCCTAAGCACCTGGCTTCCCTCCAAGTGACCTTCTAACCTTAAACATGCAGATCCTTTTCAGAAACTGGCAATGTTTTAACCTTAACTTGTCTTGCCCTTAAAAAAACAGTAAAATGTCTTATTTCTGCCGAGCCGGTAACACACTGGGGCAGTGTTCTAGGACTTCTACTGTCTCCTAGAAGTGGCCTCACGGTAAAGACTAGTGAGACACACAGGAAAGGCACTAGCGTTCGAGAGTGACTGGCTACAGGCGGCAATACCTGAGCAGCTGCCTGTGGCAGGAGGGTCTGGCCGTCCCCGCTCTGTGCCCCGGCCACTGACTGGCCCACGAAGGGGAACCTGCAGAAAGAATAACTGAGCATCAAAGAAGCGTTTGCAACTAACATCGTCTTTACGTCCTGAACCATTTTCTCTTCCAAGGAAGTGGGGAGTAACAGCAATGTGTCTCTTGTCAAAAACAGACTTGGGCCCTGTATTTTTGTGCCCCAACCTACTACACGACAGAGAAGGCAATGGCTCCCCACTCCAATACTCTTGCCTGGAGAATCCTATAGACGGAGGAGCCTGGTGGGCTGCAGTCCATGGGATCGCTAAGAGTCGGGCATGACTGAGCGACTTTACTTTCACTTTCACGCATTGGAGAAGGAAATGGCAACCCACTCCAGTGTTCTTGCCTGGAGAATCCCAGGGACGGGAGAGCCTGGTGGGCTGCCGTCTACGGGGTCGCATAGAGTCGGACACGACTGAAGTGACTTGGCAGCAGCAGCAGTTACTACATGACTGTGTCGAGTGTGAACACTTCCTACTCGTTTTGCCTCTGATGAACGGGAAGCTCCAGAGAGATTAACCTTCCCCACAGTGCCTGCCTAGTGTGGCTGCGGCACCTGTGAGGCTGTTTCAGGGTCCACTCGGTTATGCGCCTCATTACACATTCAAATTCATTCAAATCTTTTAAAAAATAATGAAGGCATAGTTTTCTTAGAATTTACACAATCAAACTGTTTATTCTGATCTTTATGTAAAACAAAAGATGTATCTCAATTAAGAACCTTCATGTATCCTTATGTCTAAAGGTTAGAGCAAATCAAACACTGGTCACTGACCAAGAAAAAGTCTATATGGTTAAAAGTATCTGGCAAAATGTTACTTATTCTAGTTAAAAGCGTCAGAAACATCGCTGCTTTGAATGAAAACACTGCATCTAGAGTTACCAAATGCTTCAGTGTGTATCTTCCAAATTATTTATCGAACATTATAATTAATGTCTAAGTAGATAATTATGTCTAACATTATAACTAACGTCTAACCAGAATTTGGAACATATGCTTTTTAATTTTTTACTCAGCTTTTTGACTCATCTGTTGCCCCTTGGCCCCACTATAGCCTGGTGTGGAACTCAGTCTACAGAGCACTCGCTGTCCATCACCCTCAGTCAGCTTCTGCCACCACATGGAGGAGGGATCACCCTCTCTGCCTCTTCAAAGACCTCAGCAGAAGCGCTAACAACTCACCAGCTGACTAACACATCAGTGTGTCTAAGTGGCAGAAACTTATGCTGAAGGAGCAGGGGTTCCAACTCGCAGGTCTGTATTTTAAAGTGCAGAATTAAANTGGAACTCAGTCTACAGAGCACTCGCTGTCCATCACCCTCAGTCAGCTTCTGCCACCACATGGAGGAGGGATCACCCTCTCCGCCTCTTCAAAGACCTCAGCAGAAGCGCTAACAACTCACTAGCTGACTAACACATCAGTGTGTCTAAGTGGCAGAAACTTATGCTGAAGGAGCAGGGGTTCCAACTCTCAGGTCTGTATTTTAAAGTGCAGAATTAAATTTATAATTTCCTTCTATTGTGACTACAGGCAGCAAACTACAGTATTATCAGCAGTACTGTGACTTTTCAAAAACAGAACTTGTTATTTTCATGGCAAAAGTTGTTGCACAAACCCCATCGGTCATTTAGGTTCATCACATCTTTCTTTTGAAGTTATGGTAGTTATTAGACCTATTGCCAAATTTATTCATGTACTAGAGAAGCACATATACTGTAACTTTTACATTTAAATAACTATTTCAAATATAATTGTTCTCCTCTGTAATATTATGGTTTTGGTTCGGCATTAAAATGTTCTGAGGAGTTCAAAGGCTTTACTGGAATGTCAGAAAGTCCACGACATAAAAAAGTTAAGAACCCTCATGACAGAGAAACAGTGCTCACAGACGCTGAGCATGCAAGTCATTACAGTCTCTTCTTTGATCTCAACAATGCTTCTCAACCATTTCCAAAGTATCCAACAAAGCTCTTTTGAAGAACTGTGCGTAAATTCATGTAGACTTCATATTCAATTTCACGATCACCCACACTCAACAAGCAATCAGGCTAACTTGAGGCTCTATGCCTACTCTATGGACAGAGGTTCCCAAGCAGCAATATACACAAGAATCGCCCATGGCGTTTGCTAAAACTACAAGCACCATCTCCAGATACTCTGATTCAGTATGTCTGCAGTTGAGTAAAGGAACCTTAAAGGAATTTTAAGTAAAGGAATTTTATAAAAAGCTACCACATAATTCTGATGATGGTCCATGATCAGTACTTAAGAAACCCTTAGGGAGTGTAAATAATTTCAGAAATTCAGAGAGTCGAATAACTCATAATCTTCTCAAATGTTTAATTTTCAAAATTTTTCCTATTAATAGTGAAAAGGCTTATAAAGTTTCAAAGTGCTAACTCTCACACGTCCTCTGATGGAATAGAAAACCTTCAGACTAACACGCTATCTTCTGTTGTCAGCACAGAACAGTTTAATATCTGTTCTCCTGCTCACCCTCGCCTATTCAGGATGAAGCATCTCTGTCCCAAGCAGTGTTAGGTCAGCGTTACCCACTTCTAAGTGCTGAAACGCGCGTGTATTAACTGTGCTGAACCTCCTGCTTAGCCAAGTCACTCCTGCAAACCACTCCGTGATGCTTTATCATGTCTACTCTGCACGGATGAAGACGCAGTCTTTACATTCGTGCAGCATTCTGCTTTTGATTATATTCCGCTGATGTCACAACCAATTGAAATGATTACCGTCCATTCCTAGAATACAAGTTTTGCATCATTATATGCTCCTTCTAGTAGCTAGCAGTGATCCCGTGCGCTTCTGATGCACAGCAAGCATGAGAAGCACCGTCACCTACCTGTTCATGACCATTGGCGGCATGCCCATGCTGTTTTGCGCCATTACTTTATTTATGCCCTTAAGGGCCACCATTTTGGCTTTCATTATAGGGTCTGTAATTGCATCAAAATCTAAAGAAGAAAAATATTTTAAAGTTACTCATTTCACAGTACTTGGTTCAAGTGACACTAAGAAACCTAACTGTCACAAACATTACATAACTTAGACTCTTATTCCTTGTTATTAATAATCACTATTACAGGTCTCTACACTAGGTAAAGAATTATGAGAACCTCATCCTGAATTTACTCCTATCTAAGTGATCAACGCATTTAATACCTCAGTCCTGCAAAAATCTAAACAAGGGATCTGCCAAATACTGTTACAAGGGAAATGATAGCAGTAACCTAAAGTGATGCAGTTCTATTCATCTCAACTTTTACAAGGCTCAGCAGAATGTTCCACCATGATGAGAAGCTGCACTTATTACAAATACTAACGAATTTTTGCTAAATTGGTTATTACTCAAGAGAAAAATGTATCAAGTTCTGATAAGGACAGGCTAAGGGAAAAGACCTCTTTGCATATAGAAATGGGCTAAAATAATGGAACTGGTAACGACCAGAGGACAGAAGGTCAATTTTATTGTTTAGAAAAAGAAGCATTCAAAAAAAAAAAAAAGAAAGAAAGAAAGAAAGGATTCCTGGGACATGAGTCCTCTGACTGCTAGCTCTTTCTCTTAGAGGCGCTCAGGGATTTCTATTAGTGCAGTGCTGTGGTTTTTTTTGGGGGGTGGGGGGACGTCCCCTCAAATTAGTAAACTACTAAAATAAGTTAGAGAGCTTTATATGACTAAAAAACCGCCAAGCATTCATNTCTCTTAGAGGCGCTCAGGGATTTCTATCAGTGCAGTGCTGTGGTTTTTTTTGGGGGGTGGAGGGACGTTCCCTCAAATTAGCAAGCTACTAAAATAAGTCAGAGAGCTTTATACGACTAAAAAACTGCCAAGCATTCACTGTACAAGTGAGAAGTTTACTCCTAGCATAATTTCTTTAAATTCATCTTTCAATGACTCTGAAAATACTTGGCAATAATGAGAATACATAGAAGGAAGGAACCAAAAATGATTTATTTCTATTAAGTCATCCCATAAAAAATAGAATTGAGAACATCTGAAACGCCAAGAGTTTACTTTCTTGATTTTCTGGGAAGGAATCTTGAAACTCTTAGTTTTATCTCAAAGCTGAAGAAGGAACAGAAATACAACCCTCAGTACTCTAGGCCACATGTAATTTTAATACAGAAAAAAGCTGGTGAGCATGCCACATCCCACCCAAAGCCCCCTCAGAGGACGCCTACCGATATTAGGGAAGAAGGGCTCAGACCGCTGGCGGATCATGGCTTGCATCTGCCTCTGCTGCTGCTGCTCTTGCCTCTCTTGATCCAAAAGATCCTGCAGAAGTAGAGGCTGCTCCTCCAGAAGAAGGGGCCTCTCTCTGCTCTGCTGGGCTAATGTCTGAGGAATCATTAGCGGCGGGGCTCCAGACATCCCACTGGTCCCAGGCTGACTCGTCAGGGGCACAGGTTGACTGGCAGGTTTGCCTGTCCCGAAAGTGTGGTTTACTGGTGGCTGACCCTGAATGAAGCCTGGATTTACCTGCACACCCTGAGGGAAAGCATGGTTTAGTCGAGGGACGACTGCCACGTTAGAGTTGATGGTATTATCCAAAACATGACCAGGCGGCGTCATCAGAGGGGGAGGCAAACTGGACACGTGGCTGGACGGGGAGGCCGGCAGAGTTGGTGCTGGAGATGCCAATGGCCTCATGTCTGCAGGATCAGGTTTCTCATTAGCAAGCAGACTCGAGAGAACTGGAGTTGGCCCAGGCATGCCGCATGGGGTGGTGGCATCTTCGGCAGGCAGCTGAGTGGCCCCCCGAGCCGCGCTTGGGTTGGAGCCGGCCGCTTCTTGCGCAGTCCTTTTCTCCAGCAGGTCTGCATCACAGGGCTGCACGGGAGCCTTGTCCCCGTCGCTCCTGTCCAGAGGAGCAGAGGCCGCTGGGCAGGGAGGGTCAGCAGTATCTTTACCGTCCTCACTTTTCTCGCTTTCACATTTGGGTTCCCCTTTAGAATTTGGAGACAGCACTTCCGTTTTTATCTCACTGCTGACAGTGGATTTTTTCCAAGAAGAAGGCTTATCAGAAGGAACCACACTTTTGTTGTCTTGCTCCTTTTTTTCAGGTTCAACAGATACACACTTATTATCTAACTTATCATCAATTGGGACACTGAGGTCCAGTTCCTCATTGAACATGTTCTTCTTGTCTTCCAGGTCAAGTTCTGGGTCTGTATAAGCAATGATATCGAACTCCCCCGACCGTAAGAGATCGTCCAGGTTGGGGTCGTTAGCTTCCAAATTCCCCAGAGTATCCAACTCGTCCCCTTTGCCATCTTCTGTATCCAGGTTTAAATTTTCAAGATCTTCGTCATCTAAGTCTTTGACTTCAACCCCTTCGAGGTCTTTAACATCGAGTTCTTTGACAGACGGGTCATCAGAATCAAGCTTTTCTTCGAGACCATCAGAAGACTGGGTGGTTATCTGTAAATTTTCAGATGTCGTTTCAGCTGGCACAGAGGCTGACGAAGGGGCCTCCGAGAACTCACCACCCAAGGGGTGACTCAGAGGCCTCATGACCACAGCAGACGAATGGGCAGCATGGCTCTGCTCCTGCTGAGATGGCGGCACTTGTTCCAAATCTGGGTGCACAGGCAGCTGATGAGGGAGACCTTGGGAGGGCCGTCTCATGGGGTCTGGGTGTCTGGGGCCTGGGAAGTCTGGCCGGGGAATGAAGCTTCCATGGCGGGGATGGGAGGGTGCCTCGATGACGTTGCCAGGAGCAGCAGGGAAGGGCAGCCGGGGCCTCCCGTCTGGGGCCCGGTGCCTCAGCTCAATGAAGGCCTGGCCCAGTATGTTATGCTGCTGAACTGGCAGGCTCTGTGCTGGAAAATGTGCAGGAAGTCCACCGGGATTATTCATTGGTGAGTTATTTAAAGGCCTGGGCATATCTACAGATAGAGACCTTCTGAGCTGTGGAGGAACTCCAGATCCTTGCATTTGCTGAGGAGGTACAAGGAAGCGTTCCTGACCTGACAAGGTGCCATGACCACCTCCTGGAAATCCAAACCTAAAAGAAGAAATGAAGAACACAGATAGTTAACATAAAGTACTGTACTCAATTCAGAGGTCGGTTGATAAAAAGGAGAAGTTTTAGATTAAATACCAATAGGGCTCCCTTGGTGGCTCAGATGGTAAAGAACCTGCCTGCAATGTGGGAGACCCGGGTTTGATCCCAGGGTTGGGAAGATCCTCTGGAGAAGAAAATGGCAACCCATTTCCTTCAGTACTTCAGTACTTTTGTACTTCTGCCAGGAAAATCCCATGGACAGAGGAGCCTGGTGGTCTGCAGTCCATGAGGTCACAAAGAGGCAGACAGGACTGAGTAAGCACACAAAATGTTGCCAAATGTAATAATGACTTAGTAAAAACAAAATTATCACCATTAGAAAGTATTTACAAAGAATCTATATGAACATACATTTCTGCCACATACTCTACAGTAAATACCATACCTGAGCTCTGATGACATCTAACAGAGATCATAAACGAAGACAAAGGGAAACAAACAGGCAGATGGAATCGGTTGTTTACAAATCAGCATATGCTACTGGAGTTGCAAAGAAGGCTATGATATGGAGGAAGCTGATTTAGGGGGACGCTGGAATAGGAGGTCTAATGAATTTTACCAGAGACTTACAGATCTGCGCACTTAAGAAAACAAAGGCATGATGACTGGACAGATTAACCTATTTGCTTGAAGAATGAGAACCAGGGGTAGTAAGACAAGAATGACAGGCATTATCTGTAAAGACTCGGTAAATGAACGGATTACAGAAAAACTTTTATTTATATTGTATCTCATCCTAGAAAGAAGGAAAAGCAACTTGCAAACAAACATGGGTTTTCCAGGCCGTGCGAGTGGCAAAGAACACGCTTGTCAATGCAGAAGACTTAATAAGAGATGCTGGACCCAACCCTGGGTGGGGAAGATCCCCTGGAGGAGGGCATGGCAACCCACTCCAGTATTCTTGCCTGGAGAATCCCCATGGACAGAGGAGCCTGGAGGGCTACAGTCCACGGGGTCATGAGGACTGAAGTGACTTAACACATACAAGTAAATATAAACAGAGTAACAGGCATAAAATGAGAAAAAAGAAAAATAAGGGGAAGACTTTAACAAGACTAAAAAATATACCTGATAAAATGGAAAGCATATGTTAAAGAAATGCCTCCTTATTACAACTCAGGCCCACATTTGGCTCTGACCATTCTACTAGTCATTTCAAAAGAGAAAAGCACTAATTTTACAACCCTATTTCATCATGAGAAGTTCCTACAGAAAAACATCCTTTCGATTTGGAAATTTGCACAAACATTTACAGTGTAAATTAAAATTAAAAATCTAAGAAGAAAACAATTCATACCACATATTTGACTGAATATGGCAGTAACACATTAGAGGTTTGATTAGTATGATAAATAATATCATTGTAGTTGTAATGTAATGCTAGTACAGTCAATATTTAATAATGAAGGGAATGTTTTTAGTCTGTAGAGCACTTAGAGGTTTCGAAAAAAATCTACGACCTCTCATTAGTAGAAAATAACATTGATTTTATCTCAAAGGAATCAAGAAGTAAAACCGAGCAACAAGGTCTTGATTAAGAATCATATCAAAGAATATATGAACATACAAAACACCAAATCACGCTGCTGTACACGTGAAACTAACAAAACCTTGAAAAGTAACCACTCTTCAATTAAAAAAGAGCGAAAAGAAGTCCTTTCAGTCGGGCATCCCCTTCTGTTGGCAGTTGACTCTGGTGTGAAATGAAAAGCCTTACCTGAATCCATGCGGCCTCATCCCCATACCGCTGACATCAGGGGGATAGACTCCACGGGCCTCCTTCGAGAAAACGGT
Source organism: Raphicerus campestris (assembly GCA_006410735.1). Classification (NCBI taxonomy): domain Eukaryota; kingdom Metazoa; phylum Chordata; class Mammalia; order Artiodactyla; family Bovidae; genus Raphicerus; species Raphicerus campestris. The sequence continues at coordinate 465,909 of SJYW01000294.1, read as the reverse complement.
GTATCGAGGTCCCAGAGGAGGGGCCATGGGAGACCTGATGCTCCCAGGGTAGGGGGGTGGGGGCCGGGCAAACGCCTGGCCGACGCTCTCCGGCTGCCAGTGTGGCGGGGGGCCCGGGTGGGGCACTGCTCCTGAGTCCTGGGACCCCTTCTCCTGCCGACTGGCCATCTTCTTCTGCTGCTGCTGCTGGAGGATGATCTCACGGAGCTTCTGTCGCTGGACAGAGGGAAACGCAAGGTGACTGGGACTTCTGCTGACCTGTGCCTTTTGCAGCCTCAATGATTCTAATACTCCACTATGGCACTGTTTGAATCTTAATATCTCAAAGTATAATAAAACACGAATTACACTTAGTCGGTAGGCTGTAAAAGATAAACATGATTTGCATCCTTTCCTTTGCCTTATAACCACCACAGAACTGAAGCTTTCATATTTAACAATTCCCCTACAAACTCATAAAGACTGAAATTAGATAACAAGAAGAGGTCCGATTCACTGGTGTTGATTCTACCAATTTCACTTTTCTTCTCTGAGGTATGACAAATTCTACTGAAAAGATCTGCTTTGTATGTAAGTTACTCGATACAACAGCTTTCTCAAACAATACATTTAAGACAATTCAGAAGAGTCAAGGTGTTTACCTGTCTCAATTTCTCTGCATCAGCCTGGGACATGTTGACAGTGCTCTGCGTGTCGGTGGCCCCTGAGGTGGGAATGGGCCCGGGAAGCTGGGAGACGCTGGAGAACTGCTGGCTGTGCGGAGGCATGGGCGTGTGGGAAGGTGTCCCAAAGCTCCCCTCAGACCCAGGCCGTGGCTGATCAGCAACATCATGGGCAACCTGACTTGTTCCAAAAGCATCAGGCTGCGGTCTCGGAGTCATGGGAGGCTGATCGTAGGGGTCACGGGGAGCTGATGGGGAAACGCGGCTAAAAGCGTCTGAAAGACCAGGACCAGGCGGCCTGGGAGTCTGGGAACAAGCATCAGGCGGCCTCACCAGAGGGCCAGGTAAGGCTGCTCCTCGATTATGTGCTTGTAGGAAAGGATCCTGGTTTGGCATCAGGGCCGGTCTTGTTGAGGACCTAGTAAAACCCTCTGAAATCCTTGGCCGTGGTGCTGCTGGTGTTTGTGAGTAAGGAACAGACATTCCAGGTCTTGGGGTTCCAGGAGGATGAGCATACGGGTCAGAATGCCTCTGACTGGCTGCAGATGTAGCAAACAAGTCTGCTTGTGCAGACGGCCGTGGGGTGGGCGGTTGCTGACTATATGGTTCCATCGTGGTGGGCCGGGGAGTTCCAGGAGGTTGAGAATAGGGGTCTGGGTTGGAGCGAGATGTTCCTGGGGGCTGGGAATAGGAATCTACAACAGGTCGTGGAGTTCCTGGAGGCTGGGAATACGGGTCCTGAGATGTTGGCCTTGATACGGGTCCAGGCTGGGAAAAAGCCCTCGAGGGATGGGAGAAAGATTCACTCATTGCCGGATGTGGGGTGAGGGGAGACTGGCTATAGGGATCACTGGACTGGTTATGAGAAAAGCTGTCTACAGGTCGTGGTGTCAACGTGGGCCTTTCATAAGAGTCGATGGACAATCGCCTTGGTGCCTGGGACACTGGCCCATAAGGATCCTGGGAGGAAGGAGGGGGCTGCATCGGAGCTTTAAAAGGGCCGGGACCACCGTCGAGAGGAGCAGGTGTCAACAACGGTCGAGCATATGGGTCAGGGATCCGCTGTCTCTGAAATGCATCTGCCCGAGGAGATGGTTTGGGGAAGTGGTCACTGGAGCCAGGGGTGAGAGGGCCTTGTGCGGTCTGGTCAGAAAGGGCAGGAGACCGGGGCAGGCCGAGGGGCTTGGGAAATGGTTCTGTCAGCACAGGCCGAGGGGTGTCTGGAGGCTTTGCATAGGGGTCACTGCCGCCAATGGCGGCGGCGCATGCCTCTCGGACTGGCGACGGCCGGTTGGCCACGGCCTCGCCCAATTGAGGCAGCCTGGAGGCCGACGGCAGTGGTCCACAGCTCTCCGCCAGTGCGGCGTTTCTTCTGGGAAAGCCGTGGCCCCCGGGAGGCGGCCGTGGGGTACCCACCATTTTTGCGTAAGGGTCCATTGGCGACGGTGGTCGAGAGTTGGACGATCCAGGGGCAAACACCTGTGGGGACGGGGGCTGAGAAGGCTGAGCCTGAGACAGACTCTCCTGCAGGGACAGGCGTGAGGGCGTAGGGGGAGGCGGGGGAGCTTGTGGCTTCACAAACACATCATCTGAGGGGGCGGGGGTGGGGGTGCTGGGCAGCGGCTTTGGAAACAGGTCCTTGTGGAATGACTGGGCGGGAGACAGACTTCCATTGCCGGCCTGTGGGGTCAGGGGGCTCTGGATCCCACTACTGGGTGTGTCTGAGCCGGACTGGCCCATCGCAGGCTGAGAGCCGAGCTGCTGCTGCTGCTGCTGCTGCTGCTGCTGCTCGCTCTAGTCGTGTCTGACTCTGTGCCACCCCATAGATGGCAGCCCACCAGGCTCCCCCATCCCTGGGATTCTCCAGGCAAGAACACTGGAATGGGTTGCCATTTCCTTCTCTAATGC
>SJYW01000294.1:426955-462922 GCA_006410735.1 Raphicerus campestris | reverse complement strand
CCCTGGGTGGGGAAGATCCCCTGGAGGAGGGCATGGCAACCCACTCCAGTATTCTTGCCTGGAGAATCCCCATGGACAGAGGAGCCTGGAGGGCTACAGTCCACGGGGTCATGAGGACTGAAGTGACTTAACACATACAAGTAAATATAAACAGAGTAACAGGCATAAAATGAGAAAAAAGAAAAATAAGGGGAAGACTTTAACAAGACTAAAAAATATACCTGATAAAATGGAAAGCATATGTTAAAGAAATGCCTCCTTATTACAACTCAGGCCCACATTTGGCTCTGACCATTCTACTAGTCATTTCAAAAGAGAAAAGCACTAATTTTACAACCCTATTTCATCATGAGAAGTTCCTACAGAAAAACATCCTTTCGATTTGGAAATTTGCACAAACATTTACAGTGTAAATTAAAATTAAAAATCTAAGAAGAAAACAATTCATACCACATATTTGACTGAATATGGCAGTAACACATTAGAGGTTTGATTAGTATGATAAATAATATCATTGTAGTTGTAATGTAATGCTAGTACAGTCAATATTTAATAATGAAGGGAATGTTTTTAGTCTGTAGAGCACTTAGAGGTTTCGAAAAAAATCTACGACCTCTCATTAGTAGAAAATAACATTGATTTTATCTCAAAGGAATCAAGAAGTAAAACCGAGCAACAAGGTCTTGATTAAGAATCATATCAAAGAATATATGAACATACAAAACACCAAATCACGCTGCTGTACACGTGAAACTAACAAAACCTTGAAAAGTAACCACTCTTCAATTAAAAAAGAGCGAAAAGAAGTCCTTTCAGTCGGGCATCCCCTTCTGTTGGCAGTTGACTCTGGTGTGAAATGAAAAGCCTTACCTGAATCCATGCGGCCTCATCCCCATACCGCTGACATCAGGGGGATAGACTCCACGGGCCTCCTTCGAGAAAACGGTGTATCGAGGTCCCAGAGGAGGGGCCATGGGAGACCTGATGCTCCCAGGGTAGGGGGGTGGGGGCCGGGCAAACGCCTGGCCGACGCTCTCCGGCTGCCAGTGTGGCGGGGGGCCCGGGTGGGGCACTGCTCCTGAGTCCTGGGACCCCTTCTCCTGCCGACTGGCCATCTTCTTCTGCTGCTGCTGCTGGAGGATGATCTCACGGAGCTTCTGTCGCTGGACAGAGGGAAACGCAAGGTGACTGGGACTTCTGCTGACCTGTGCCTTTTGCAGCCTCAATGATTCTAATACTCCACTATGGCACTGTTTGAATCTTAATATCTCAAAGTATAATAAAACACGAATTACACTTAGTCGGTAGGCTGTAAAAGATAAACATGATTTGCATCCTTTCCTTTGCCTTATAACCACCACAGAACTGAAGCTTTCATATTTAAGAATTCCCCTACAAACTCATAAAGACTGAAATTAGATAACAAGAAGAGGTCCGATTCACTGGTGTTGATTCTACCAATTTCACTTTTCTTCTCTGAGGTATGACAAATTCTACTGAAAAGATCTGCTTTGTATGTAAGTTACTCGATACAACAGCTTTCTCAAACAATACATTTAAGACAATTCAGAAGAGTCAAGCTGTTTACCTGTCTCAATTTCTCTGCATCAGCCTGGGACATGTTGACAGTGCTCTGCGTGTCGGTGGCCCCTGAGGTGGGAATGGGCCCGGGAAGCTGGGAGACGCTGGAGAACTGCTGGCCGTGCGGAGGCATGGGCGTGTGGGAAGGTGTCCCAAAGCTCCCCTCAGACCCAGGCCGTGGCTGATCAGCAACATCATGGGCAACCTGACTTGTTCCAAAAGCATCAGGCTGCGGTCTCGGAGTCATGGGAGGCTGATCGTAGGGGTCACGGGGAGCTGATGGGGAAACGCGGCTAAAAGCGTCTGAAAGACCAGGACCAGGCGGCCTGGGAGTCTGGGAACAAGCATCAGGCGGCCTCACCAGAGGGCCAGGTAAGGCTGCTCCTCGATTATGTGCTTGTAGGAAAGGATCCTGGTTTGGCATCAGGGCCGGTCTTGTTGAGGACCTAGTAAAACCCTCTGAAATCCTTGGCCGTGGTGCTGCTGGTGTTTGTGAGTAAGGAACAGACATTCCAGGTCTTGGGGTTCCAGGAGGATGAGCATACGGGTCAGAATGCCTCTGACTGGCTGCAGATGTAGCAAACAAGTCTGCTTGTGCAGACGGCCGTGGGGTGGGCGGCTGCTGACTATATGGTTCCATCGTGGTGGGCCGGGGAGTTCCAGGAGGTTGAGAATAGGGGTCTGGGTTGGAGCGAGATGTTCCTGGGGGCTGGGAATAGGAATCTACAACAGGTCGTGGAGTTCCTGGAGGCTGGGAATACGGGTCCTGAGATGTTGGCCTTGATACGGGTCCAGGCTGGGAAAAAGCCCTCGAGGGATGGGAGAAAGATTCACTCATTGCCGGATGTGGGGTGAGGGGAGACTGGCTATAGGGATCACTGGACTGGTTATGAGAAAAGCTGTCTACAGGTCGTGGTGTCAACGTGGGCCTTTCATAAGAGTCGATGGACAATCGCCTTGGTGCCTGGGACACTGGCCCATAAGGATCCTGGGAGGAAGGAGGGGGCTGCATCGGAGCTTTAAAAGGGCCGGGACCACCGTCGAGAGGAGCAGGTGTCAACAACGGTCGAGCATATGGGTCAGGGATCCGCTGTCTCTGAAATGCATCTGCCCGAGGAGATGGTTTGGGGAAGTGGTCACTGGAGCCAGGGGTGAGAGGGCCTTGTGCGGTCTGGTCAGAAAGGGCAGGAGACCGGGGCAGGCCGAGGGGCTTGGGAAATGGTTCTGTCAGCACAGGCCGAGGGGTGTCTGGAGGCTTTGCATAGGGGTCACTGCCGCCAATGGCGGCGGCGCATGCCTCTCGGACTGGCGACGGCCGGTTGGCCACGGCCTCGCCCAACTGAGGCAGCCTGGAGGCCGACGGCAGTGGTCCACAGCTCTCCGCCAGTGCGGCGTTTCTTCTGGGAAAGCCGTGGCCCCCGGGAGGCGGCCGTGGGGTACCCACCATTTTTGCGTAAGGGTCCATTGGCGACGGTGGTCGAGAGTTGGACGATCCAGGGGCAAACACCTGTGGGGACGGGGGCTGAGAAGGCTGAGCCTGAGACAGACTCTCCTGCAGGGACAGGCGTGAGGGCGTAGGGGGAGGCGGGGGAGCTTGTGGCTTCACAAACACATCATCTGAGGGGGCGGGGGTGGGGGTGCTGGGCAGCGGCTTTGGAAACAGGTCCTTGTGGAATGACTGGGCGGGAGACAGACTTCCATTGCCGGCCTGTGGGGTCAGGGGGCTCTGGATCCCACTACTGGGTGTGTCTGAGCCGGACTGGCCCATCGCAGGCTGAGAGCCGAGCTGCTGCTGCTGCTGCTGCTGCTGCTGCTGCTGCTGCTCGCTCTTCACCTGCTCCAGCTTCTGCGTGGCTTCGATCTTGGCCTGCTGCTTGCTTTTCTGACGCATTTGCTGTTTAAACAGGAAAACAAGCCTATGTTTAAGGAAGAATATAGGCCCCTGTGGGGTGCGGTGAGGACAACAGAAAATGTGCCTGTTGTCATCAATTTCCAGATTGCTTCCACATTACATTATAAATCCCTAAAGAGGGGAAGACAGTTATTCACCAGAGCATACCTAATGTCCACAGAAGTATATTGTTTATAATATTTACTATAACTTCCCAAAGTCAACATAAATGTATTCCCCTGAAAAAAGGAAAGCCTATTTTTAATCATATTTTTATATTCTAGAAAGAACTGTATCTGAAATGATGACATAAATAGCTCTTTTCTCAAAAACCTTAAAAAAAAAAAATTTAAAAAGTCAATTCCTAAAAAAAAACCCCAAAGACACACACCTGTCTGAACTTCCATTCCTGCTCATGTTCCGATTCTCTTTGCTTTAGTGGATCTTTAAAAAGATCTGAATCGATGCGAGAGCTGGGATCGATGCTGTCTTGCTGTTGTTGCCTTTTCATGGAATCATTTGACATCTGTACTTTATTAATGCGTAAAGCAGCTCTGTTATCTCTGGCTTTTTGCTTTGAAAAAAGGAGAAGAAGGTTATCTCCCAGTATATGTGAAAATTAGAAAAACTATGACAAACTTTATCATACCAAAACAAGAAAATGTCAGGTTAAATAGTTGAAATATTGTCCTTGAGAACTTATAGCCTCTTACATGAAAAGATCAGACGCTACCCCAACTCCCCCTCTTACGAGGCATTTTTCCACCGAAGACTTGTTTCCATCTTTCTATTTGAACAAGGGTAGAGAACCCAGGTGTAATCTAACATTTTTCAATCCTAATTCTGGTAACAAACTCCTCAAAAATGCAAAGATTACTACCTCTCTAAATTTACAGAAAAGGAGAATACCAAATCAATTCTCCAGATACAAAATCAGGAATTTGAAGCTTAACATTCAAAAATAAACAAATAAAAATCCCACCATTAAGAAACATTAAAAATACACTGCCATTACCTCTGCCAGTCAAGGGAAAACAAAACAAAGAATCACCAACACATCCCCCCAAAACAGCAATGGTTTGCTTTCTCCAAGCAGTCAGCATCACTGGCAATACATAACCTGAAGACCAGAGCACAAGGCAGCTGCGTGTTTTTTACAACAGTAATGCAGATTTAAAATGCCTTAAAATGAAAGCAAAGATTTGGATCCAGTTGACAATCTTAACTTGGGCTCTTTGGGAGAAAATAAGTCACCATCGGAATGGTGAATCTTATAAAACACCCTAATAATTCTAACAGTCCTAGAACCTTTTAGAACTAACCCCCCCAAAAGATGTCCTTTTCATTATAGGGGACTGGAATGCAAAAGCAGGAAGTCAAGAAACACCTAGAGTAACAGGCAAAATTTGGCCTTCGAATACGGAATGAAGCAGGGCAAAGACTAATAGAGTTTTGCCAAGAGAACGCACTCGTCATAGGAAACACCCTCTTCTAACAACACAAGAGAAGACTCTACACATGGACATCACCATATGGTCAACACCGAAATCAGACTGATTATATTCTTTGCAGNCTTTCAAACACAAATGCTGTAATCTCAGGGACTCTTACAGCTCTGCTTGAATAATGCTCACTATAATGGACATGAGTTTGAGCAAACTCTAGGAGATAGCGAAGGACAAGGAAGTCTGACATGCTACAGTCCCTGGGGTTGCAAAGAGACACAACGGAGCGACTCAACCACATCAACAATAATAGAAATTAGTTGTCTATCTGAAAGTCTATAATACTACAATTATAAACTCTAGTGGGTAGTCAGCCTTAGTCATCTCTGAGTTACATGTAAGCACCTAGCCAAAACCCACCTCCTCTCCAAGTAAACATCAACCTCCCTAATCCTCAGTATCTTATTAAACATGAGACTGCACACTGAAATGATTTAAATAATGATCATAAACCTTTTTTATAAAGGAATACATCTTTAACTGATTTTATTTTTGAAATACTTCTAGTTTCAGAAAACTTGGAGACAGGTGCTTTTATTTTTATATGCTGTGAAGAGAAACGCGGAAGAGTTCTTAATGATTAAGAAAGCATATGGGAACAACTGTGTCAAGAAGCACTTATGAATCTGTTTCATCCAAATGTAAATCACATTTGGTCTAGCAAACATCATGGTAAATTGATGTTTAGTGGCTAAAACTGGTAGAAGCTAAAACATTTCAATTATGTGCATTATAGAAATGTTCATGTATACACAAAATTTGTGGCCAAGGTAACATTAAATTATCTGTGCTTTTCAGCACTTACACAAACACAGTGTATGAGCTTATAAAAGCATCATCATAAATCATTCAGTTCAGTATAGAATCACGAAGCAGTGACAACAGGCTATAGAGAGAGGACCCGATACTCAAATTATCAAGAATACAGTCTGAAGCAGTATCTCCTTACCACAAAATTTTGATCCTAGCCTATCAGATTTCAGCTCTTCAAAAAGAGAGAGAAAGGAAAGCCTAAATTTGTTCTGCAACTAGTTACAAATAGGTAGAAGAAAGTGTGTTAAACAAAATAGGCAAATTTCCTATTTGCCTATAGGAAGTAAGAATTTCAGTCGACAGTGGAAGGGCACCGATTTACTCTGCAAGAATTTACTGAGGCCATGTTCCGCGGCAGGTATGCAGTGGAAGCCGCGATGACTGTAGCCTTCAAGGAGCTCACCATCTGCCAGGAAACCCGTAATGCCCCAAATGGGCATTTATGTTTACACCACACGCTACGAATGGGAAGCCCAGGGGGAGTGTAGGCGTGGAGACTTGCTGGCCACGGAGGGAGTGGCTGAGACTCAGACCAGATGGGTGAGCCCAAGGCAGCTGGCGAGGGCTGAGCAGTTCTTGGAACAGTGCAGCGGGAGCAGCTGAGGAAAGGTGCCGTGGGGGCCAGGATGGGGGCAGGGAAGGAGGCGGGCACTGTTAACAGGGGCACTGCCAGTGAGGTGGGCAGAAGAACTCTGACCACAGAGTAAGCCGCTGCGTTCCGGGAAAGGCGGGGAGGTGGGGGTGTGACTGAGAGGAATTCCGAGGCTGGTCCCACCCCACCACTGCAAAAGAGGGCCCTCTCTTGTCAAGTCTGCATGCGTGGTGGTCGACGCGACGCGAGGGGACAACGCGGCAGAGCCGTACTTACGACACTTGTCTAGAGGCGACGTACCCTGGCCGTGCACGGGCAGCAGCTGGGGCGCAGGGGGCGGCGGCGGCTGTGGCACAGGGGGCGGTGGCGCAGCGGCAGGACTGAGCACGGCGGTAAACAAGTCCTCCACGTCCTTGCCCCCGAGCTCTAGGAGACACGACGACGACAATGCAAACGGTTAAGAGGCTAGAGAGCCAGAGCACAGGGAGCGCTATTCCCACCACCAAAAGAGCCAGAGCACAGATACCTGGGATCTTGTACAGCTTGCTGAGAATTGCTCCTAGGATAAAATGAGATGGGAGCATTAGCAAACACCATGTTGATGACCGGATGCAACGCAGTATTTGTCACAAAACGATCAGAATAGAGGTTAATTGGCACGCAGACATCTTTGAAGATCCTATTACATTTCTGCGTGTCTTTAGAAAGCCCAGATGGAGGGCAAATGCTTTACCGTCTGTGACCATCTTGTCAAGTTCAGGGCTGAGGATGCCATCGAGCTGCTCTTCACTTAGAGGCCGTGAACTCTGACCAACACTTGGCTGAGGCAGAGACGAAGGGTCATCAGCGCCCGGACCAACGTCTATTCCAGCTAGAGGAGCAAGGTATGTATATTAGAAAGTGGATTCTGAACACTCACACAAAATGCGGTACACTATTTACCTGCATTAACACACAACAACAGGATTAAAACAAAGCAATGGAAAGCCTGTAGTTCTGAATTAATCTAGATTCTTAAACCAATCCAAGAAGTCAATCAGTAAAAATTAGGCACAATATATTTGTTAACTTAGGTTCTGCTTAAAAAGTTATGGTTTAATCAAGGGAAATACATTTCCTCAGAAACAAAAGAACACTTCTAACTTGCTAATTTCTACACAAGAAAAAGCACCATATTATTAAGTTAGGGGTCTCTAAGAAGAATCAATATATAATGTTCAATATACTTTTAACTCAAACTTAGAAACTTGTGGTTTCACACGCAACTGGGTCAACTATCATATGCAGGTTGCAAAACAATTAAGTTTCACACTAACTAATGGAAAGCTCAAAAACTCTTAATGCTTAGTAAAAACCATCCTCCGGTGAACAGTTCCAACTACAGATCTTATTTCTGAAATATTCTGTAGTCAAAAACAAGATGCAGATTATGTTCATAACATGCTGTACCTTACGTAAGTTGGTTTTTAAGCAAGAGTAACATTTAAAAGTGCTTTATTGTCTATTTTATCACACTTCCTCAATATTACTATCAACAAGTGAAAATTCATCTCTTATTTGAGGTTATACTAGGAAGTATCAATATAATGTTTGGGTAATAGTACAGATCACTTTCTAAAAAGAATAAAACCATTCATTAAAAAAAAGAAAAAGAAAGACACTACAGAGAAAGTAACCCAAAGCACAGCACAGGTGTGCCATGCTTGAGCTGCACACACAGAGAAACCAGAGCTGGGTAGTGACACGGGAGCACGGAAACAAGAGCGCATGCAGCTACAGGCTGTTCCAGCCGAAATCGCTACTGAAAAACAGGACACACTACTGCTAGTCAGCCACCACCCACTGCTGTTTCTTACCAAATGCACAAGGTGAGCTCTCAACCTGGAAAGTGCATAAATCAAGACCTACAAGACCCAAACCAAATAAAATGGATGATTACCACAGGAGCGGGAAGTGGGGGACGGCGCAAACAAAGGAAAAAACGAGGCACAGGAGGCAAGAAGTCTTACCTCTGATGCAATTAACAAGACAACAGAAACGACTAATGTGCTATTATTTCCCCTCTTAAAGCAGGAAAGTCAAGGCAGATCAAATAAAATGATGAGTTTGACGATGTCAGAGAGAAAAAAACTTTTTCCATTTCAATGACTACGCTTGTTTCACACACACACATACCTCTCACTCACATCATAAAACAGACACTGGGCAAAACTGTACCTGAATGATCAACTGATTTTGCAAGGTCATCTGAAATTATTCCAAGAATGTCATCATCTGTGTTTAAGACTTCAGAAATGTCAGCTAAGGGGTCATCAGCAGCACCTAAGTATAGTAAGTATATTTTCAAAGTGTCACCATTTTCCTAGACATTAAATTCTAAAACTCACTCATTCAACCGTTTACCAAATATTGAGAATATAGGAGATACTGAGCTAAGTGCTATAATCATAAAAAGATTATTACTTCTAAATTTTTCATAGAAAAGGCGCTCCAACATTTGAATAACCAAACATTAAAAATTAAGACTTTTGTTTTTGTGACTACGGTATATTAACAATGAAATAAATCTTAAAATAAAAACCCATAGGCAGTAAAATAGAATGCTGTAACAAAGCAAAAAAAAAGAAAAGAAAAAACCATTTAGAAAAAGGCACCTCTAAAAATGACATCTAGAAAACACAATAGAAGATAAATATTAAAGACAAACCTACTGCTTAAAGTTCCTTGTAAAGTATAAAGCAGATACCATCGAGCAAAATGCCTACTTCCTTCCAGCTTCACTCTTAACACTCATTTTCACTCATTCACTCAAGAAGGTGTTTGAACATCCACAGAATTCTGTCTGTGGAGGACGCTGACAGGCACTGGCCCAGCCACTAGAATAGGAAAGGGACAGAGACACGGTGCAGATGCCCCAGAGCTTCCCCTTTCAGAGGAGCAAATAACGACAGAAGTGTGAGTGCTACAGCAATAAACAGTAAGCGGACAAGGACTAAGAACAGCATCCTCCTCGCACTCACATACCCACATCTGACCTACACTCGCCCTCTCTAGCCTCATTTCCACACCCGCAGATTCAGCCCCCCAGAGATCCCAGGGCTGCTGTACGTATGAGAAAAAACCCCGCATCTAAGTGGACCCTTGCAGTTCAAACCCCTGTCGTTCCAGGGGCATCTGTAAAATGGGAAACTGCGGGAAGGTTGCTAGAGGAGGGGGTGAGTGATGTCTTAAAGGGGACACACTGGCTGCCAGGTGCAGAATGGACCAAGGTGGATGAGGGCAAGGCGTGCTGGGAGACTGGAGCTGGGTCTGGGAGCAGGAGTGGCTGTGGTCCCCGTGAGAGGTGGTGCCCGCCTGCACACAGCGGATGGAGGCTGAGGTAGGCAGCCGCTGGCGTGGGATGGCATCTGAAGGCAGAGACAAACTTGCGAGTGTGTGAGATGTGGAACGTGAGACAATCAAGAGCCAGGGAGCGTGACAAGGGTTTCTAGCCTAATCAACTAGGAGAGTATTTAGGCTACCTTTAGCGACTCTATTAGTCACTTAAGGAATAGCAGAATTTTTGAATCCGTTTTTGACTCTTTTTACTCTTAAGAAAAAAAAAGAGAAGACAACATAAAATACTCCAGACTCTAGACCAAGTATTTCTATAAAACAGTCTTGTCCCTTTAAACATAGCAGACAGAATTCACACATACGTCAAAATACAATTTTTCAAACTGAAATCCAAAGTCAATTTTGTATGCCCAAATATTTGTCAAGTTTTTAAGAAATAAAATTATTTCAATAATATATTCTCTAGACAACAGTATCCTTGAAAGAAAGAAAAAAAAAATGGGTTAACTGTTTCAGAGCAAGGTTTATTTGATTTTAAATCAATGGAGGGTTCCCCCTTACAGTCCAGCAGTTGAGACTCCCCATTCCCACTGCAGGGGGTGTGGGGTCAATCCCTAGTCAGGGAAGTAAGATCCCACAAGTCACAAAGCATCAACAGAACACAAGTAAGTAAAGACGCTTAAACCAACTGAACCCTATTAAATAACAATCGGTGTTTTTTGAAAACTGTGTTTTAAAAGTTCTTCTCTACCTGATGACACTTTATATCTTTTTAAGAAATTATTAAAACTGACATAATGGAAAATATTGAATAACTTTTTTTTAAAAAAGGAAGCTATTATTTTTCAATTCCCCATCATAAAGCAAAAGAGTGGTTCAACTGTACAGAACATTACATTCAACCCGATTTTGACAGATGTGTTATTCTAGTCCTCTATATTTTGGCTTTATCACTAAACCATTCTCTCTTCATCAATTTTTTTGGGAAAATGACTTCAAATAAAGGAAACAGGAATGAAAAATGGTATATATCAATGTCTTTCCTGTCACAGTATCTCCTGCCCAACCCCAGTTTTCTTTCTTATAAAAACTCAAGGACAATTTGCTTCTACGGAAGCCTTTAAATGGCTAGGCAAGGTTTTTACAAGGCATCCTTCAAATAGTAAGACATCCTTTGAAGCACTTGCAAGTCTTTCACTATACATTATTTTAACAGAATACTGACATGGATGAGAACAGGAAAATACTCAAAACAACTGAACTAAAGTAAAAGTAAAATGACCTGCTAACATTAAACAAAGAGTATGGCCTTTCGTCTCATGCTGAATGTGTGCTTTTGAATAACGGGGCAAGATTGCTTCTAATTGTTTCAAGAAGTTAAAAAAATAATTGTAGCCTGTATTTCAATCCAGGATAATGCCAAGTTAATGAAAATGCAACTCAACATTATCAAAAGTCATCTTTCAGTGGATACTGCTTTAAGATTATTTTCAAAATTGGGTTTATAAGATTAAATGAGTGATAACTGCAATTCAACGACAAAAAGGAAGCCAGTCAGAAGAATATTTAATTTGTTGTTCGTTGTTTAGCTGCTGAATTGTGTCTGACTCTTTGTGACCCCATGGACTGCACAATTGAAAGTAAAACAGAAATACAGTAGTGGAAGAGACTGTGGGATCCCAAGCTAGCTGAACTCGAGAGCCTTGCTGATGTTAGCATTACTGTATACGCATTAAGTTCTTGTATCTTTCTCTGATTCTGAGCGGTCCCTGTATCCCCTGTGTCTAGTGTCTCAATAGAGGACAGGTTTGCAGGGGACATTTGGCAATATCTGGAGACATTTTTTACTATCACAACATCGTGAGGCTAGAGATGCTTCTGAATATCCCGCAATGCTCCAGATGGCCTCCTTCCATCAACAAAGGTCGATGGCCTAAACGGTCAGCAGTGAGAAACTGACCTAAGGCAATATGCTGCTGAGTCGCCTCAGTTGTGTTCGACTCTGTGCGACTCCACAGACGGCAGCCCACCAGGCTCCCCCATCCCTAGGATTCTCCAGGCAAGAATCCTCGAGTGGGTTGCCATTTCCTTCTCCCAAGGCAATATACTCCACGGTATATTAACACAGTGGGTCAGATGGCTTCCAACTACAGTATTCTTTTTTTCTCCTTTGGAATTTCTTGGGGCTATATAATTTTGAAAAACATCTTAAATTGAAGATTATTATAACTCACCAATCATGGCCTCATTATACTCCCATATGTCGTCTTCAGTCAACTATAAACCAAGCGTTTTCCTTTACAACCTCCAAGAGTTGATTTCATGGTAGTAACAAAGATGAATTTATTTGCTAAATCATACAGACCTGGTCCACTTAAAAAACAGTTGCATTTCCTGAATGCAAGTTATATTTCAACAGAGGTAAGTTTTATAAGCATTTCAAAGGTCTGACTAAAAGGAAGATGAATGTAACGTGATTAAAAAAAAAAAAATCTTGTCATTCACTCTCCATACCGTGAGCTCCAGGTTTTGCTGGCGCTGAGGATGGACCAAGCAGCGGGTCTAAGGAAGGGTCCAGCAAAGTGGTGTTTGTGTTTGCTTTATAGGAAAGCTGGGTTGTGTCTTCTGAGAGATTATCCAAACTTAGTTTGTTTTGTCTTGTTGTATCTAGAAGATCTTTTCCAAAGAAAGCTTCCTAGACAAAGAGAAGCACGCATGGAAATGACTGACTCAGTTATAGAATTCTAAGACGAGAATACAGGTAATTGTCATTTTGATAAGAAGGCAGAAATAACAGAAAAGCTTAGTATTTAACAATATAAGAATTGAATATAGAAATATGCAAACAATAGAGATATCCTGTCAACTATTTTATGTAAATTCTCTTTTAAAAGTAAAGTTTTTTGTGTTTTTTTACATAGAATCAAGTAAAATTAACCAAATAAAACTACCCAATTCTGTCAAATGCTTCTAGCAATCACAGTAATTTGGTAATTCCTAATTAGACTACAGTAAAATTTAAAAATGGATAAATTTATAATACTATGGCATCTTAATTCATATTATAAGAAAAACTAAAACTTTGTGAATATTACTAACATTTGTAGATGATCTATAGAGGTTAGCCTCAAGGGTCTGATCTACAACTTTAATATTTGTATACTTTACAGATAGATTTAGCAATCTCCCACTGATGCATATAACCACATTAAAGACTTCACACACTATAAATCTAAAAGAGGGTTTTTACAGTCATTTTAAACAAACTGTATGTACAAAATTTACCACCATTACAAGCCTTGGCATTTTATTCAGTTACTCATGCTGACTTTTCTCCATTTCAATATACTTTATTGTAGAGACCACTGTTTCAAGCCTGGCCTCCTTGCAACTCCAGGATCTATCCCCAACTTCTCCAGCATCAGTAAGGAGAACAATAGGAAGCGTTGGGGATCCCCTTCACCTACTTCTCTTCCAAAATTGTATTTTCTATAATGTGGTCTGTCTGGAAAGGGGAGGGCAATTTTGCAGTAACTACCCACATTTAATACACTCTTGGCAAAGATACATAAACAAAAGAGGTTCGCAGCATCATTTTTTAGTTATATCCCTCCAAAATGAAAACAGCCTCAGTGTCTGTCAGAAAGCATGACTAAATAAATTATAAACATCCATACTGTAAAATACATAAATTTTTAAAAAGGATGTAGGACTATGCTGTCAAAAATAAAGCTCTAAAATATAGTACTATTAAAAGAAAGCAATCTGAATGATACGTCCAGTAAAACATAAAATACAAACCAAGACTATAACACTGTGCAAAAATAAATTATTGAAAAAGTTCTCAAAGGAGAAACACCACGCAGTTAACTTGTGAAAAGGGACAGGGGAGGATGGTCTGTGAAGTCTGAAAACCCACAAAGGTAAGAGCACTGGGCAGGAGATGACTGGCCTCTTATACCAGCAATGCTTGTATCACTAAGAAAAATGTTGAATAGTAGAAAGCATTTTGGAACATTACAGATTATTTACTTAATGCCTTCAGTATAAATCTGAGAGATCTGAGAACACCATTAGCTAAAATTGTTTCTTTGTATGGCTCATGATGAATTCAGTGGTATTTATGAACCATCTGGTATTAACAGACCACAAAACTATTTCTACTGGGTAGATTATACAATTATTTATACCTTGACACTGCTATGATTAATAAAGAAAAACTAGAAAAAAAACTGTTTATGAATTCCTCATGGATTTTCATCACTAGTCACTCTATTTCCCACTCTACTCCAAAAAGCAGTGAAAAAAAAAAACAATTACAATTGCTATCACAAGACGTCCAAGTAACAGCACCATTACAAGTTTCCGTCATATCAAAAAGTTGTGAATTACTGACAAACACTAGGGGAACTACACCTGTTCACCAAAAGAAATAATCTAGATTAAGATTATGACTACAGCAATAATCAGGAAATCCAATCCACTATTTTTAAAGGCTCTTTTGTGAAAGTATGGAATGATCAGTTTTCACACTTCCAGAATGAATGGGTATAAGCGTGCTAAGTCACTTCAGTCATGTCTGACTCTTTGTGATCCTATGGACTGTAGCCCACCAGGCTACAGTCCTGGGATTCTCCAGGCAAGAATACTGAAGAAGGGTGCCAGGCCCTCCTCCAGGGGATCTTCCCGACCCAGGGATCAAACCGAAGTTTCTTACGTCTCCTGCATTGGTAAGTGGGTTCTTTACCACTATTACCACCTGGGAAGCCCCTAAAAGTGACAAGTGTTATTATAGCTGTAACTCTGGCTGCTAAAAAACCATCTTCATTCAGTGAACGTAATTACTATAACCAGTGCTGGCAAAGGGAGTCCACCAGATGTGGGTCTGCAGAGCACAATGGTGTGCCTGGTTTGCAAGAATGAGCCTTTCCCAGCTGAAGAGTTTTTATATGTCTTCTGAAATTCAGAAGTAAAAAACTGGGATAAAAAAAGAACTCTGTGAAAAGTATTGAAGCACAAAAAGGATAAATGTAATTTTCAAGGGCCCTTAGAAGGTAAAAATAGCATTTGGGATGACAAAAGCAAGAAAACTATTTCTCAAAACTCAAGACATCACTTCACATTTCTTTCATTAAAAGATACATGATATAAGGCAAAATATTACCTGTAAATAGGCAGGGAAAATTTCTTCCAGCTTATTTTTCCTTTTTCGGTATCTCTTCTTTATTTTTTCAGTGTTTTCATTAACAGAAATAGATTCATCAACTAAGGTATCTGGTAACTGCTCACTCCAGCCTGAAACAACAATCACACTTATAAATATGTGGTATTTAAAATTTTCAGATAAACCCACCAAAGTAATAATAAATGATAACTAACTTACCAACATACACACACACAAGTTTTATCTTTATTCTTTCGGTTTTATTGAGATATAACTGACATACAGCTGTCTAAATTTAACATATACACAATGACTTGACAAATAAAAAATTTTCACAAAAAGATCTCAAAGTAAATTAAGGATCATAAAATTTCATTTCATGTCTACTTAGTACCAGCATGCTTCCTATTGTGTCTTAATGAATATTTTCTTACAAAGCAGAAATTTGGACATCTTGTTAAAGGTTAAAAAAATATATATTCAATGCTAATGAGTATGGAGAAATGGCTACTCACAAACAACTAAAAGGAATTTAGCAGTACTTCCAACCTTTAGGTAGAGTTTATTGGAACTATCCAGCAAAAGCCTTTTAAAAAATGTGTATCCCTCAATCCAGCAATTCTAGGTTTGGGGACTGATTGCAAACTAGGTATCTGTAGTACATACATATTGTGATAATGTATGACTATCTGTGAATCTGCTCATAAAAATGTTATGAATGCTCAAATTTAAACTAAATGCAAAAATCTGAAATGTTGGACTAATAAACAAGAATACCACTTAGAGCAGGTGAGCAAGGAATCAAATGATACTCTCAGATACTTTAAGCAAAAGACACATATATGCCCTTCTGAAAATCAATGTGGGCACTTATGATGCCAGACTACATAGGTTGAATAAAAAGTACTAAATATAGTGGATAAACATTTAAAACAATTTTTAATTTACCAGTAATCTAACCAGAAAATATAGAATTCTCTAAGACCAAAAATTAAGGTCAAACAGGAACTACAAAAATAAGCAAAGAACGAAATAAAGTTCTCTGAAATGCTGCTAAAACCTAGTGACCTTGAACTCCAGTTTTCAGAGCACTGTGAGGAATGGGGTACAGAAGACAAAGCCTGCAGCCTCTTCCCAAGGTGGCGAGATCAGCCAGGGGTACCTGCTACAAAGGAGGGACCCAGGGCTCCACAGCCAGGGCTGGGTGAACACGGAGCACACCCTCCCGCTCCCCTAGTCCTCCTCTCATCACTCACCACCATTCCCACCCCAACGGCAAAGAAAACTGTCACTGAATAATATGGTGCTGGAGAGAAAGGCAAAAAAAAAAGGAACATCTTCCCCAAGAGTTCATAAACTCAATACAGCCCTGATGTGTAAGAACCTGGGTTTTTGTAACACAGGTGGACCAAAAACCTTTACGCTAACACTTAGCTGAAAGGAGTCCTGGGGTAGTAGCACCTCATGCTCCTGGCAGCAACAAATGCAAATCTTTGCTGAAGGAGCCAACCTTTAACTCAGTTCTCAGAAACTTCAGAGGATGCTTACGGAATATGAGCTCACAGTCAGAAAGAATTTTGCTGCTGTTTAATATATATGTATGTCTATCTCACACAATGAACACCATCAAATGAGGCAGCAGGGCACAAGAGAGACAGTGCAGAACCTGACGTGCAGAGGTTTGAAAATATTTGACTAAATAAACTGCAACTAGAGCAATAAGTTGTATGAAGAAACTATAGTGTTAAAATATCTAAAAAGTGGCTAGGAAAAGGGAAATATGCACAATCAATTAAAAACTCGGATGACAATGAAGAAAAACACTAAATGATGAAACTTAAGTTAATCATAAGACAATAGAGACAAACGTGGAAAATAAAAAAACCAGTTTCACTGTATGTATCACATTTCTTAATTAGGGCTTATTATAGTCACATTAAGTAATATCAGAAACTTCTTTAAAACCATTACAGTGCTTCCTTTTAAAAATGTACAGCAATTAAAAAAAATTTATTCACAGGCCAAAAGCCTACCACAATGTAATGAAAAACTTTATTCAAAAAACATAATAAAAACATATCACTTTTCTTTACATTCTACATACAATATTTAAAATACAGAAAACGTACAGATCAAGACCATATGGATTGCAAAGTCTTCATTAGAACCACTTAAGCAATGGCTTTAGCAATGACTTAGCTTTCTTTGAAACTCTAAGAAAAGATGACAGAATATTAATTGGAAGATACATTTCTAAAACAGCATACAATTTTGTTATAAATTACTGGGGTATCCTGTCACTTTCAGATACAGGGTCTACGAAGTTTCCGATTTTACGCCAAGTACGTAAGGCAGGCAAAGAATGGCCTGCTGTGAGAGGACCAGAAAGTGCCAGATGTGTCTCTGTGATCAAGTCCCTAAACTGCTTATATTTAACAGAGGGAAAAAAATACAACAAAAACACTTGTTAAAAATCTCAAAGCAACATAATCTACTGGGTTTAAATGATTTTCTTATCAAGCCTACTACACTGCAGATATGAGCTGCACAGGCACCTTACAGATCGCCAAGCAGCAGCAAGGTGGCAACCGTAGCATTATTCCCAATAGTTGTTTTCAATGGGAATGTCAAGACAAGACAGTAAAATCAATCAAAATCAGGACCATACCATCATCTCTGCTGGGTAACTGCTCGGAAATGGAGCCTGAGGAATCCTTTCTGATCACAGATCTTTTGGTTTTTCCTTGCCCAGTTCGACTTCTTTGTCGTACCATAAATCCACCAATACCTATCCAAAACAGAAATTGAGGAATCCTGTAAATAACTAACTTCTCCCTGTTTTTCCTCCAGAAGCAGGATGAAAATATTTAGTCTCACAAGTGAGGAATATCTCAAATTCAAATGGGCTAATTTAAATCAATAATCTCATTTTAGTGCAAAATACAAGAGTTTGGAAATAAGACATCAAAGTTATTGTTATCTTATTACTAACCAAACAGGAATAAAAATCCACTGAAATACAGAAGACTGCATGTACTCTTCTAAACATTATAGTATATCATGCTTGTTTCCTTAATGTCAGTAACTCACAGATCATCATCCAAATTATTTGTACGTTAGCTGAGGGAGAGCAGACACAAGATACAAACTGAACCAGATGACCCCAAAGAAAACCAGCATGGCTTTTGGGCAAGTGTGTCCAGGTACCCCTAGTAAAGCTCAAGATACGAGACACACGCAGCCCCAGTGAGGGCACGGAGTCTGGCACCAAGCTGCGCCATTCCGGTTACTGGCAGACTTCAGGCGAGCTGCTTACCTTCCCACTGCCTCAGTTCCCTCACTAGCAAAACAGGGACAGTGTAAAGCATCTCCTACAGGCAGGGTATACGCACTAAGGAAGTGAACACATATAAGGTGCTGAGACTAGTGCCTAACAAACCGCAGCACTGGCGGCTTTATCACTAACAATACACTTGGTGGCCTAAGGGGGCCCTCACACGGGTCCCTGACAGGGATGACTTACTTCCATGTAAGGCGGATAAGGAAAATAACAACAAAAATCCCTCAACATTTAACTCTTAAGTTCCTGGAAGGAATTCAGACATGTCTAAAAAGTGCCTTATAAGCCTCATAATTACAAAGAAATGAAGTCATTTTCATCCAGTGGATGAAACTCATCTAGGCACTAGTTACAGATGTGGCCCATCTGGAAGGAAAATCTAGTGGAAACAAAGTTTTTCCTTACACATCAAAAGGCATTTAGATCATTCTTATCAATAAAATAGTAGCAATCAGAAGAATAAAGATTGGACTGATTCAATATACCTCACGGCAAGACTGGGTGGGACCGAGGACCCAGGGGAGGGGATAAACATATACTTACAGCTGATTCACACTGCTGGACAGCAGAGACTAACATACCCTTGTAAAGCAGTTATACTCCAATTAAAAAATATACTTGCTTTAAAAAAAGCAAAAAATTGTCATAAGCAAACTGCCTAAAAAGAGCCTAGAAGTTTTGTATTAAGAATATGTCAGTACTTTTTTTTTCATTAAAGGCAAAAAAAGTTTGACAAAAGGGATAGCGTTTCTCTCCCCTCCCCTGAGGCAGAGGAAATAAGAGTTCTTAACAGTCACATTATTAACCAAATATAAATTCTAGGAAACATAAGAACTGTCATATCACCTTCATATTGTACACTTACTGGCTGGTACTCCTGCACAAAAAATGCAGTAAATTAAAAAAACATAAATATTAGAAAGTGAATGCTAAATCATGAAAGAATTAACAGAGATTCACATCAAGGGAAAAACATATGCTTTATTGTGAGTTAGTGACATACCCACACTAAGGCATTTATCATCTACAAAGTGTATTACAATAGCCTAGCTCTGTCATCTATGCATACAAGTTTCAGTTTAGAGTTAAGAAGTTATATTTCATCCTGATTATTTCATTATAATTGAAGCCCTATTATATTTTTCTTACAGTCATTAAGTTTTGATTGTAACTAAAATGTCCAGCTAGGGCACTCCACCTGGTCTGTATGGTTTCCTTTTTCTCTTTTTGACGCCTTCTGTTCCTTCGACCCCCTTAGTTTCATCATCCACAGCTTCTCGTTCAGGACTAGATTCTGATTTTCCATCACAATCCATGAGTTCGCCTTCTGGAAAGAAGTAAATGTACAGACAGAAAACTGAAAAACTACCAAACGCACAGCCCCTGTGTAAGAGGAAAGGCGAAGCAGCGTGGCTGCTGAGCCACTCTGAACGTGCGCCCCGACCGACAGGGCGCGCACAGACGGGGACGGGCAAGGGCCCGGCGGCTGAGCAGTCTTGCTCCTCAGGGCACCTTTCTCAGGAAACGCAACCCGAGGCTCAAGGAAGGGGAACAGAGCGGATGCTTGGAAGGACAATTATAAATCAAGTTGCATGTACCTATCACTCCTTGCTATTAATTATGTCTTCAGGTCCAGGATCCAAAGGCTGTCTCTCTAGCCTAGAAGTTGCAACTAATCTGTAATTAGACATTACCCAGTTACTGAAAACTCTACATACAAAATTGAACTACTAATTTGAAATGAACTTCCTCCCTTCCTCGGGATTTGCCTGTCATCAAAGAGCAAAGAAAAATGTACCCTGCAGAAGCCAGACTCCTGGGAGACAGTCTTGACAATGCCTCATTTCTTTTTTCATACCATCGGGGCTCCTCAGTATCTCTCAAAGGCGTTTTACTTTTTCAACTGTCATCTCAGTCCAGTCTCAACTTACTGCCATTCCCTCCCCCCCTCCTATCCCTCTCCTTGTCTCCAAGCTTACCGTCCTCCCTAATCAGTTTTCTAACTGCAGCCTAAATGATCTTCCTATAAATACNCGTCCCTTCCTCGGGATTTGCCTGTCATCAAAGAGCAAAGAAAAATGTACCCTGCAGAAGCCAGACTCCTGGGAGACAGTCCTGACAATGCCTCATTTCTTTGTTCATACCATCGGGGCTCCTCAGTATCTCTCAAAGGCGTTTCACTTTTTCAACTGTCATCTCAGTCCAGTCTCAACTTACTGCCACTCCCTCCCCTCCGATCCCTCTCCTTGTCTCCAAGCTTACCGTCCTCCCTAATCAGTTTTCTAACTGCAGCCTAAATGATCTTCCTATAAATACCTATCAATTTTCTGCTTACGAACCCTTTAATGTCTTCCCAGTAGCCTGAGAATGAGATTCACACTGTAAGGCCCAGGTGACGTGTCCTGTGAGTGCCGCAGCCTCACTGCCTCCTGACCAACTCACACTCAGTTCACTGTGCTCATCAAGCTCTCCCTCCCTGCCTGTCCCTGCTCCCCACCCCCATCTCACAGGATTTCTTTCCTAGAGAATCCCCACAGCTACATGCCCCTGTACATTAACACTGTGCGTCATTTGAACTGGTTCTCTTAATGTCCATTTCCTTGCTAGACTACATTCTCCTTAAAAACAGGTATCAAGATTCTTATCAACAGCTGCATCCTTAAGCATGGATGCTATGTAATAGGTGTTCAATAATTTTCTCACAGAATGATGTAATCAATGAAATTAAGTAATGCACACAAAAGGTCAGTTCTTAAGGGAAGAACACCTTTAAAACCATGGTAATCAAAGCTTTTCAAATTATGCTTTATGCTGTGCTGCAGGGGGGAAAAGTTATCAAATACATTTAAGAATAAACTGTTAACACTGTTCTTCAATATTTTATGCATAACATTTCTATTATACCATTAGCACTGTGCTTTTTCAGTAATATTAGTATTAGGTCAATGTTTGAGGTCAATTCTATAATTATTCTGATGATTGCTTTCTACAGCTAAAATTAAACCACAAAAATTTATTTACTGAAACTTAGCAAACACCAAAGAAAACAAAACAGTGTAACTACTCACCTTAAACCCACTGAAATATATATGAGAAGGAATTTAGGGTTAGATGGTAGACTAAAATTTAACTTCACCCTCCCGAAACCCTGCACAGAGTAAAGCAACTTATTTAAAACAAACAAACAAATCTACGGAGAGGGAGAAAGCAGGAAAGAAGAAAAGTCATAACTTTGGAAGGAGAAAGCTGAACGATGAAAGACAACTGGGCNCTGTCCCAAAACCCTGCACAGAGTAAAGCAACTTATTTAAAACAAACAAACCAACCTACGGAGAGAGAGAAAGCAGGAAAGAAGAAAAGTCACAACTTTGGAAGGAGAAAGCCGAACGATGAAAGACAACTGGGCTAAACGCAAATTCTCCTTTAAATGTGGAGGAACCAAAAAAAGAATCCAGCTTATATCACAATCTTCAAAAGGGGGAGGAACTGGCAGAACCAGGCACCTTTGGAAATGGGTAGCAGGAAGCTAAAACACAGAACTTTACTTTTTATTAACTACAGAAGCCATAATCCCTACGACCGCCCCAACTCCACACACTGGGAGGCTGCCAAGCACCCCCAGAGGGCTTGGGACTCTTGGGACACTTTTTAACTGCACACTGGGGCAATGTTCTAAAAACAGGATTAAGTGACTCCAGGCAGGTTAAATGCTGGCACTCTCATCTGAGGTTCTTTCCCCACTAAACTCCCAGCAGAAGGTCAGAAGCTAAGCCTCTATGCCCCAAGAGGAGACAGGATATCCTCCTGGGAAACCAAACCAGTCCCAGGGAAATGCCTAAAGGTACTGGCACTGGGGGATTCTCCAAACAGGGAGCTGAGGGCACAAAAGCTCAGTCAACACATACCACCCACAGACCCGAAGCTTCTCATCAAGGTTTTAATCCATCATTCTGTTTCTAAAAAACTATTTGTTTATCCAATCACCACTTTTAGCCTTCACTGTTAATCATGCATGGCAACCAAGAATTATCAATGAAAGGCAGAGACCTGAGACCATAAAAAGCAACTGGGAATTGGAAGACTATGTAGGGAAAAAAAAAAAAAATTTTTAAATAAAACACAGATGAAGCAGGAACAGGATGCTATGCAAAGGAACATTCAAAGGCAGAAGCCCTTGGAAATTAATGCATGATATTTAAGAACAAAAGGAGAAGGACAATCAGTAAAGGGATAGAAAGCTAAAATAAGAAAATTTACTTTAGAGTAAAACGCGAAGACCTGAGCTGGAAAGGAACAGAGAAAAGACAGGGATCATGGGCTGAGTGGGTGAGGCCCCGAAGGGGAGAGGCATCAGGGGTTTCCAGAGTGTTCCTAGCGCTGAGGGGCGTGGGATGAGGGGCCACTCCGTGCCCAAGCAAAGAGAGGAAGACATATAAGAGAATGAAGCAGGCGCATCTTCATGAAATCTCAGAAGACTGCGGACAAGCGACGTCCTAAGATCCAAAGAGAATCCAGAGACAACATGGACCATACCAAGCTCCCTAAACGCTAGAAACAAAAAGACGCTGGATCAATGACTTCAAAATGCTGAAGGAAAACTGAATTCCCACCTGGAAACGGTCAGGGGGGTAGGTACATTTTCAGAAATACATAACCTCTCAAATTTGCTTTCCATGTACTCTCTAGAAACTCAGGAAGTTTCTCAAGAAGACACAGCCACCAAATGAGAAAGAGAAATATACGAGACCTCAAGACCCTTAGAGTAGACTAGAAAAAAGAAAGGGAAAAAAAAAAACCCCAAAGAAACAAAAAGCCCTAGAGGCCTCTCAAAATGGGGCTGAGTTATTCACAGCCATACAAAGGNAGAAATATACGAGACCTCAAGACCCTTAGAGTAAACTAGAAAAAAGAAAGGGAAAAAAAAAAACCCCAAAGAAACAAAAAGCCCTAGAGGCCTCTCAAAATGGGGCTGAGTTATTCACAGCCATACAAAGGAATATGAAACCGAAGAGTGGCATAAAGGCAAGGAAAAGAACACTAAGAGCAAAGAAGTGCACGCCTGGAGAGCGTGGACACGAATTAGACACCACTACAAGGACACACAAAANTCTCAAAATGGGGCTGAGTTATTCACAGCCATACAAAGGAATATGAAACCAAAGAGTGGCATAAAGGCAAGGAAATGAACACTAAGAGCAAAAAAGTGCACGCCTGGAGAGCGTGGACACGAATTAGACACCACTACAAGGACACACAAAATGGCTGTGGCTGGAGAAGCGAACTGGCCAGAAACGGAGAAGAGGAACACTCTTATTCTTGTTCTTAAAACGTGAATATACTACTTGTCCAAAAACAAAAGTTAAAGAGTCGAGGGAATGAGCATGAACAAATCGCAAGCCCACCCACCCAGCGCTCTCTCTGGTCTGTGCTGGCCCCTCTGCACCTACCCTCACCCTCCCTGCCACATCCCGATGCCCCCACCATGCTGTGCGGGGCACCCCGGGGCAGCAACCGAGAGGGAAGCGTTGTGATCCCACTCTTGAGGCACAGACTCTGTAGACTGGGGGCGGTCTCTATTAACAGGGTACTCCGACTTCAGCAGGTGAATTAGAAAGAAGCCTGCTTTTACTGGACAAGGAGTTTGTTTCTGATATGCTAAGGTGATTGTTTTTGACTTATTTCCCTCAAGAAACACTCATCAGTAGAGTTAAAAATTAACCCCACAAAGATGGGTATTGCTGCTGTGTTTCAGGAGCATCACAAGCTCACGTGGACTTTGTCCCGCATGTGAGGTATGATGCACGGTACTGCTTCTAAGGGGAGGTCTCTGCTGGCAGCCTCAATTCGGAAACTGTGCAAGTGCAGAAGTATCCACCATTTCTCACAGCACTGTTTCCCAGAACAGTAGTCACTGGGAAAGCCATACGGTCTTTTTATTGATGCTTTAAGAGGCTTTATAATCTCATACTTTGGGAATTAATGTGTACTATCAAGAAGCCTCTCAAATTTTGTGAAATGCAGAAGATTTAAGTTAGGACTATGAAACCACTTTTCAGGAATTTTCTAATGGCCTCAGAAGTGAGTTTTTCACCATACTCTGGGTGATGGACATCGGGTCCATTCCTCCCAGAAACACAGACTACTTCTTTACAAGCCCCCACCCACTTAAAAACTTCAAAATGCACTTCTGTTCCATGGTACATGAAAAGGGACATCATGGGCACAGGTCTTGGGCGGGGAATTTTACATAGAATCAGCAGAACGCTTTTCTCCCAACCACACAGACCCAAAACCATACTACTGCATAAGAAATATCAGGATAAACAGGAGCACACACAGACCCACTCTAAGCCATGAGAATCTCTCATCTGACAGCTCCAACAGCCTCCTGCCTGAACTACTTGCCACAGCTCTTGTGCTTAAAACTGTTTACATTGCAGCAGAGTGCTCTTTTAAAAACCTATATATAAGCTCATGCCTCGCTTCTCATCAGAAGCCTCCGACAACCTCCCCTTCCATTTACAGTAAATCCTTAGGCAACACTCCGCAGCCCTAGGGGACCTACCGAGTCACCCCCCTCTCTTTACACCTCTGCTCTCATCGCTGCCCTTTGCCCTTCTGCGCACCCTGCTGGACGCACAGCAAACATGCCAGCGCTCCCCACCCAGGGTCTGTGCACTGGCATTCTCTTTTCTCAGGTAAGAGCGGGTCAGGTCATCCGAGCCCTCACCCCCACTGTCTGCATTCCCAATTCCTCTCAACAGCACTTGCCAAACACATTTTTATCAATTTATGCTCTCATATATTTTTAATGATCCTTTTTTTCTAATATTAAAATGAAAGTTCCATGAGCAGAGAAGTTTATCTGCTTTGTTCACTGACAGGACTTCCAACAACTGGCGCACAGCAGGCATTCACTAAGTGCTGGTAAATGATGAGCACTGGCAAATGAATTCTTTATTTCTGAATCACCTGAAAAGAAACCACCACTCTCTAAAGATAAACAAGCCAAAGGTGAGCTTCTTCAGAGATAAGCAAAAACAGACCTCATTGAATTTAATGGGCTTCCTTGATGGTTCAGCTGGAAAAGAATCTGCCTGCAATGTGGGAGACCTGGGTTCGATCCCTGGGTTGGGAAGATCCCCTGGAGAAGGGAAAGGCTACCCACTCCAGTATTCTGACCCGGAGAATTCCACGGACTGTACAGTCATCGGGTTGCAAAGAGTCGGACACTAGCAATTTTCACTCAAAGTTACTTTTTCATCACAAGAATTCAGCTAAAAAACAAATGTATGTATTTTAACCGAGAAAATGTTTACAAACAGATGTTTTATAATAACCATCTGTGAATGTAAGCTTACACTTGAAAAAATGATGGTTTTTCATTTCTAGAATGCATCGATGGGGTTCTACTTAAACTTACCAAGGAATCTAACTCACACCCATCTGAGGAGGCTTTCACTGCCATCTAGCAAATACTGAATTTTCAGATTTGTGATCTTCAAAGATACAATACTCCTGGAAATTCCTGTAAGTTTATTCTATAAGGATACATGAAAGGAAGAGAAACCAAAAAGGCAAGACGACCACTCTCCTAGGACAGGGTCACACCAAGGATTATCCTCTAAGTCAGCAGGATTTTGCTGCTCTTTAGTGGATAAGTCATGTCCGACTCTCTGCAAACTCACAGATTGTATCCCACCAGGCTCCTGGGTCCATGGGATCACCCAGGCAAGAATACTGGAGTGAGTAGCCATTTCCTCCTCCAGGGAATCTTTTGGACCCAGGGATCGAACCTGTATCTCCTGCATTAGCAGACAGATTCTTTACCAATGAGCCACCTGGGAAGCCCCCAGCAGGATTTACCCTTGGGTAAATCACATCCTTTAAAAGATCTTTTAGTTTTTTGCAAATGTATTCCATGGAAAACTTGTTAAGTATTACCTCGACTATCGTCCATTTCGCCATCCCTGGAATGCTCTGACTGGATGTCTGGAGGGGTCTGAAGGACAGCCACACTATTCTGATTTATGATCTTCAACTTCAACTTTGGTTTTGACCGTTTTCTTCTTGGAACAGTAACTGTGAGGCTCTGTAACTGAGTCATCCCTGATTCCGTCAAACACACACCATCCTGGGTGTAGGTCTTGGGTGGATCTAAAATTACAATATCCCAAGGAAACAAATTAAAATTCTCCTCTTAATTTTGATTGATAAGTTGATTACTGTCCAACAAGGCCATGTGACTTCTATAAACAAATTACCAATGAAATATACAATTAGCAGTATTCAATTAAAATAGTTGGCCAAACTTCCTTGAATTATAGACAGACGTAAATTTTTTTTTTTAATGGTCTTCCTGGCATTTCTATCTTCATGTATCAATATAGGAATTTAAAAAGCAAGCACTGAAGCTAAAAAGCAGTGCTTCAGCCACTCAAGCATGAGTTTTTTCCTAGAGTAGATTTTCAGTGTAAAGGGTGAGGATGAATTTACACAAGAGAAACAGGAATACTCCAGAAGCCCATTTGGAAATCAAAGTATCAGTATAATCACCTACAAGGAAAGGTAGTAAATAACCAGAAATCCTGCAAAATTTAAAGTGTACAAAGCTGCTGCTCATTAGAACAATTCTGTGCTATCTGAATGTTTTTGTATCAAATAAAATCAAATAGAACTATGTCAAGGAATGACAGTTTAAGAATATCCTGTTAATCACTATTCTAGGCTGACCTATTACAGAAGAATAAATTCTGAAGAGATCTCTGTTTGCTAACTAAGCTTCATTGTTTAACTAAACACAATAATGTATCAATGAAATCAAAGCAAGTATGTAGTTAGCAGTTATTTCAAAAGTGGTTATTTTCACTGCCAATTTGCTGAGATTTGTAGGAATACTGTCACACTAAAGCTGGAAAAGACAGGCATTTTGTATATTATTAGAGAAATGATTATCAACAACAGGGACTTTACACTGAGAATGATTAAGGCAGGAGTCATGTAACAAGTCAATTACATAAAAATCAAGCGTTTCTTTTCAGTCAAGGAAAGCATTTCAGATTTTACCTAGTTCTTTCACTTTTGTGACAATTTGTGCTACAAGTGAAGATTCACAGCAGTCTGAGGAAGGCACTGAAATTAAAAAAAAAAACTCATATAATTTTTTCAAAAAATTTAAAATGTATTTAAAGATTTACATATGGCTAAAGTTTCTACTGCTGCACCCATTTTAGTGAAATAAATGCTTGAATACTAAGCAGACTTAAAAGCTGTCTTGAAAACAACAAAACAACAGGGAGAAATGGTGGAGGAAATACACACTACGTAGAAGAAAAACTGATAAAGAATCGATGTTAAAAAAAAAAAGGATCGATGTACTGGGTTTCTACATATGCCTAATAATTACAAAATTATGAGTCTTGAAAGCTACGCTGACATCTTAGAGCTAAAATATATTCTTATTTTACTTCCCTTAATGTAAGTAGATCATTTTCATATATTAAGTTGGGGTAATAAGAGTTAATTTAAAACAAAAAGTAACTTATTTTTCATAAAACGCTTTCCAAATAACAGCTTCACAAAAAGAGAAAAAGGAGCAGCGTTGAGCCCACTCGCTGGTTCAGGACGACAAGCACAGATAAGCTGTATGAGAGGGGAGACTCACCACTCAGATCACCTCTTACCATTTGATGTAGGCATATAGGGTCTGCACAGGCTACAATCGAAACCAATGTCTGCTACACTCTCCACTTCCTCTTCAGTACTGAAATTCTGACAAACTGCATGCATCCACCTAAAAAGACCACATTCGGATTTTTGAAAGAAGACACTAAGGATGGTTTCCTTTAAAAAACTGCAACAGTAGCTAAGAGCCCGAAACCATGAAGCCCCTAAGTCTCACAGGCTCCTTCCATCCAGCCCCCGTTTCTGTCTCTCCTAACCACCCCTGCTGGCCCACATAAACCATCAGAGCTGAAAGAAAAAAGGAAAGGGAGCAAGTAGCAGCAAAGAAAGCAGCAGGAGCCATTCACTTGAGGAGGACTGGACAATCACTTGGTAATCTATCACAGACAGCTAGGACGTTGGCTCAAAGTGAAAATGTCCACCTCTCAGTCACATGCGACTCTCTGCCACCCCACGGACTGCAATCCGCCAGGCTCCTCTGTCCGTGGAATTCTCCGGGCAAGCGTACTGGAGTGGGTGGCGAAGCCCTTCTCCAGGGGATCTTACCACCCCAAGGACTGAACCTGGGTCTCCTGCGTTGCAGGCAGATTCTTTATGGTCTGTGCCACAAAGGAAGCTGGTTCAGGGCAAGCAGAAAGGGACGGACAAGACTGTGCGTGGTGGAGCATGCATGGGCTCCAGGTGACGCGTCTCCTGTGAGGTGGACCAAGCTCACGGGAGGGAATGGTCAGTGGGAAATGAAAGCTGTCATTCTGCCTTACAACAGAGAACTGGTAGGCAGAGTCCTGAGAACCCTACGCTACTGACGAGATGCTACGCTGACCAGCACTAAGCGCGCAGTGCTGACACAGCACAGTGACAGGCCGCTGCAATCAGCCCTCAGGAAGCGCCGAGTGAAGCATGCTGAGCCTGGAACTGAGAGTATGAAAAAGAAGACTTCAGCTTCTAGCCAACTAAAAAACCTGGAAAGGAAAGATCGTAGCTTCTTAAATTTAAGATAGAAGAACATTTCTTTTCCAATTTTCTTTTGCTGCATTTAAGGGAGAGAAGCTCGCAAAACAAGAGGGGAGAGCGGAGGGCACAGTACCTGTCACACTGCCTGCACTGCAGAATCAGGTCCTCCTCTCGGTAGCTCCGGCGGCAGACGGGGCAGGCAGACAAGCTGGCGCAGGGGGCGCACTGGGTGTAGTTGTTCTGCCACTCGCACCTTGGGCCTGCAGACGTAGCTCCACAGTGTCTGCACCACACACACCTGAAACCCAACACCCCAGGCCTCAGCCCAATGCGCTCGAGCTACGAGCTACGGCGTGGCTGCAATTCACAGAGCCGCACACGAGCAGGATGGGGGAAGCAGGCAATGTAGGCTGGAAACACTTCCTGATGAGTGACGCCTATCATCGTTAACGCCTATCACACAATTAAGCAGATGTGGCTAATCTGCGAAAACTACAATGATGTGGCTCAGTTGTGAACTTAAAACATCTAATGAGGAAATCAAAGCCCCACGGTACCATTTGCACTTCCAGCCTCCTTTGGGAACCGTCTGCAGGGGCGGGTCGAGGCAGTAGGTGTGGTAGCTTATGTCACAGTCGTCGCACAGCAGGAGCCGTCCTGGGTCGGTTGCCTTCCCACAGGCCTCACACACGGTGCACTCCAGGCACCGCCAGCCCTTGCTCAGAACCACTTTAGTGATCTGCAAAGGAAAGCACCAAGCAGCGTGATTCGTGCACTGGCCTGCGCCTCACACACACAGCACCAAGCACACCCTACAGATGGGCACGGCGCTGCCACGCCCAGGAGCAGGGGCGGGCCGGGTGACAACGCTCACTGTGGCCCGGTCCCGGGTGGCCACGGTCTTTGCTTTCAAGAGTCTGCCTAGTGGGGACAGAAACCGACATTTTCATGCCTCAGTTTATATAACTAGTGTGCTCTGGAGTTTATGGATTTTTAAGGAATCAAGTAAATTACCCCATAACTGTTTCTTTTATTATTATTTATTTGGTGGTGACAGGATCTTTAGTTGCAGCATGTGAACTTTCAGTTGCTTGTGAAACTTAAGTTTCCTGACCAGGAATCCAACCCGGGTCCCCTGCACTGTGAGTGTGGAGTTTTAGCCACTGGACCACCAGGGAAGTCTCCCCATGATTTTTAACACAGGACTTGAAAATGTATTGATACGGTTTCAATCTATGACATTTCATGAATTCATGATTCTAAAAGTTGTGTACATCATGTAAGGACTTGTATATTAAAATCAACATTAAGAAAGCAAAACTCTTAAGGTATAACATGAATTCCNACAGGACTTGAAAATGTATTGATACGGTTTCAATCTATGACATTTCATGAATTCATGATTCTAAAAGTTGTGTACATCATGTAAGGACTTGTATATTAAAATCAACATTAAGAAAGCAAAACTCTTAAGGTATAACATGAATTCCCAAGGTTATTTCATGGTTTTGGAAGATTTTAGGCTATGAACCTAGGACCTTTAA
This sequence comes from Raphicerus campestris, assembly GCA_006410735.1. Classification (NCBI taxonomy): domain Eukaryota; kingdom Metazoa; phylum Chordata; class Mammalia; order Artiodactyla; family Bovidae; genus Raphicerus; species Raphicerus campestris. The sequence continues at coordinate 432,518 of SJYW01000294.1, read as the reverse complement.
AGTTCACATTCACTCTTCTCTTTATTCTCCTTTCCTTCAAGGGCCTAAGTTAGTAGAAAAGTTTGAGAACCTCAATTCCTCAAAGCAGCCACATTATGTAGTATTAAGAATCTGGAACCGACTGAAGAAATCTAGTAAGATTAGAGTCTATGTATAAAAAGGACAACAAAGAATCTGTGTAATAATAGTATAGCAAGTGATCAAGACAGAGAAAATTCAGACCATAAGGAAGCTACATGGGAGGAAAAGAAAAGAGAAAAAATGAACTGTCAAAATAGCACCAAACTTTCTAACTTCAGATCCTAAAACAGACTAACAGTTTTCCATTCTACAGGAAAACACTTTCCAATCCTTAACCTAGCTAAACCAGCAATTAAGTGTTAAACTGAAAAGCCTTTTAGACATACAAAGACTCAAACTTCAGCTCCTGCGTACTCTCTCTAATGAAGTTAGCGACATGAGGAACGAAGTGAGGGCGTATACCAAGAAAAAGGAAGACATGGGATCCTCAAGGCAATGATCCCGACGTCAGCCCAGAGATATTAAGGATGAGAACTGAGCAACAGACCCAGAAGGTTCCAGCCCAGCTCAGAACAGAGACTAACAGTATAGAAAGGGTGGGCCCTTCCCAGAAAAACAGGTACTTGCTGAAGTGCTGTGCTATCACACTTCTATAGCAGGTAAAAACAGACAACAAAAACTAATGGAAAATCACCAATCATTATTCTCTTCTTGCTATAAAAAACTCCACGAAAAACAAACTGAACTCGTAATATACTATTTAGGTCTCCAGTGAGCATTTATGGAGTCATAACCAACATGAAATTAAAAGACATTTGCTACTGGGAAGGGAAGCTATGACAAACCTAGACAGCATATTAAAAAGCAAAGACATCACATTGCTGACAAAGGTGCATATAATTAAAGGCATGGTTTTTCCAGTAGTCATGTACGGATGTGAGAGTTTAACAATAAAGAACGCTGAGAGCCAAAGAATTGATGCTTTCAAACTGTGGTGCTGGAAAAGAATCTTGAGAGTCCCTTCGACCGCAAAGAGATCAAAAACCAGTCAATCCTAAAGAAAATCAACCCTGAATAGTCACTGGAAGAAAGAACCGGAGCTGAAGCTCCAATACTTTAGTCACCTGATGCAAAGAGTCAACTCACTGGAAAAGACCCTGATGCTGGGAAAAATTGAAGGCAAAAGAAGAAGGGGACAGCAGAGGATGAGATGGTCAGATAGCATCACCAACTCAATGGACATGAGTTTGAGCAAACTCTGGGAGATAATGAAGGATTGGGAAGCCTGGTGAGCTGCAGTACATGAGGTCACAAAGAATTGGACACAACACAGTGTCTGAACAACAACAAAGCGTTCTTAAAGTTTGAGATGGGCCACCCCAGAGTGAAGGCTCTGCAGACTCACCTTAAAGCTTAAAAAGAAGTTTCAAAAGGTTCAAACAACTGCCTGCACAACAACAAAAACTCAATCCTTTTTTTAATGGAACCAAATCCAGACTTTCAACAATATGCTAACACAATGCACAAAGTCCATGTGCAATCACAAAGTACTAGATGCTAAAAAAGGTTGGAAAACAAATCCTATTCAGGAGAAAAAATAGTTAATATAATGTGACAGGTATGATAGAAGCAGCAGACAATTATAAACTTTTCAAGGACCTGTGAGGGTGTGAAGTGGAGGGTGGAAGTTGTGGACAGTAGGTTGGTGAACCAAAACATGTGCTCCAAATTTGATGAAAACTATCAATCCACCTTTTGAAACTTCTTTTTAAGCTTTAAGGTGAGTCTGCAGAGCCTTCACTCTGGGGTGGCCCATCTCAAACTTTAAGAACGCTTTGTTGTTCAGACACTGTGTTGTGTCCAATTCTTTGATCCAGGTAAAAGAAAATGTCCTTTTGCATATGAATGAGGGTTTGGTGAAAGTGGAGAGTGAGCAGGGTGAAATAATGAGTTTTTACTACATATTCTAGTACACAACTTTTATGATCAATAGACAGAATCAATCAACTTCATGCCTTACCAAAAAATAGTATAAAGTATCTTTTAAAATTAAATGTATGCATTTGTTGTTATACTTTTTCAAGGCAAAGCAGGATAATTACCATAAATTAAGATCATAGATCTACAGGAGTTTCTTGAGGTAACACTTTAAAGGCAATATTTAAAGTATATACTTAAATATTGTCACATGTGTATAATAATCCTAACAATAATTGATTAATTATAAGAACTGGAGTTAGCATACTACTCAGTTCAAATCTTAATATTTATATTTAAGTGTATTTACCTTAATACTGACACAGTATGGATGGTAACACTGACCACACTGAGAACAGGCAAGTAATCTTCCCTCTGCTCCTTGGCCAAAACTGCCACAAACTACACACATATCCTGAAATTAAGAACACAATAACATATTTTAAATCCAAGACCAAACTAAGAATATGCTAACATGCTAATTTTACAATTTGTATAAATCACCTTCTTCGTTGATATAGCTCTAGAGCTAAATAATCAGTTGGCCAAAAAATTTGTTAGGGTTTTCCCGCAAGATGCTATGAAAAAAACCTAACAAACCTTTTGGCTGATCCAATATCAAGATGACACCAATGTCAGTGCGACTGAGATGAATTAGAAACGGACAAGGAGGTATGCAAAAGTGGAGGACAAATAATTTAGTTCAAACCTGATGCAGAGTGAACTTGTCACTGCTAGAAAACAACACGACTGTATTGTGCATAGAGTTTTCTTCTTCATCCTTATTTGATGAAATATCTGCAGCAGACACCTATAAAAAAGCAAAATACACAAAACGTGAAGTCATACTTCTCACCTGTATTACACCTGGTTGGAAAGTTTAAGAAGATTCATATTTAAAATGTAACTTTTTTGCCAGAGATCACACTAACAATTCTAAATTAGACTATTATTGCCGAGATAATATTATAAAGTATGGCATTTTTTATTCACTTAATTGTTTCTTTATAGAGCTACAAGTCTCACAGATCAGAAGTAATGAGAAAACAAATCTGTCTTTACGAAGACTTGATTAAGCAGAAATTCTAATCAAGAAACAGAGTGTATTATTTATGTGTGCACAAACACACACATATGTATGTATCATTCTATTTCAGTGACTCTTAAAGCCTGCAATGGGTGCACTCCAAACTGAGATGTATAAAGATATAAATACAAAATACACATCAGATTTTAAAGACTTAGTAACAAACAAAAAATAATGTAGATATAGCTTATAAATAATTTTGTGTTTTATAAAATTACATGTTAATATGATGCTATTTTGCACATACTGAATCAAAAAAGCATATATTAAAATTAAATTTCATTGTTCCTTTTTTTTTTTTTTTNAAGGAGGTATGCAAAAGTGGAGGACAAATAATTTAGTTCAAACCTGATGCAGAGTGAACTTGTCACTGCTAGAAAACAACACGACTGTATTGTGCATAGAGTTTTCTTCTTCATCCTTATTTGATGAAATATCTGCAGCAGACACCTATAAAAAAGCAAAATACACAAAACGTGAAGTCATACTTCTCACCTGTATTACACCTGGTTGGAAAGTTTAAGAAGATTCATATTTAAAATGTAACTTTTTTGCCAGAGATCACACTAACAATTCTAAATTAGACTATTATTGCCGAGATAATATTATAAAGTATGGCATTTTTTATTCACTTAATTGTTTCTTTATAGAGCTACAAGTCTCACAGATCAGAAGTAATGAGAAAACAAATCTGTCTTTACGAAGACTTGATTAAGCAGAAATTCTAATCAAGAAACAGAGTGTATTATTTATGTGTGCACAAACACACACATATGTATGTATCATTCTATTTCAGTGACTCTTAAAGCCTGCAATGGGTGCACTCCAAACTGAGATGTATAAAGATATAAATACAAAATACACATCAGATTTTAAAGACTTAGTAACAAACAAAAAATAATGTAGATATAGCTTATAAATAATTTTGTGTTTTATAAAATTACATGTTGATATGATGCTATTTTGCACATACTGAATCAAAAAAGCATATATTTAAATTTCATTGTTCCTTTTTTTTTTTTTTTTTGATGTAGCTACTAAAAAGGCTTTCTTGTTTTAGTAGGTAGAGGGTAGGTTTAGGCCAAGCTGCTTGGCTTGCTAGATCTTATTTCCCCAACAAGGGACTGAACCCAGGCTCCTTGGCAGTGAGTCAGGGTGGAATCCTAACCAATGGACCTCCAGGAAATTCCCTAGAAAGTTATAAGTTGCATATATAGGTCACACAGGGCTTCCCTGGTGGTTCAGCTGGTAAAGAATCTGTCTGCAAGGCAAGAGACCAGGGTTTAATCCCTAGGTCAAGAAGATTCCCTGGAAAAGGGAATGGTTATCCATTCCAATATTCTTGACTGGAGAATCCCATGGACAGAGGAGCCTGGTGGGCTACAGTCCATGGGGTTACAAAGAGTTGGACATGACTGAGCGACTAATATCTTAGTACCTTATGGGTCACCTATTTCTTTTTGTGCAGCAATGCAATGCTTCAGAATATAATCATTTTGAGTAACTTGTCAAAACTTCAGTATTAGCCAAAGGATTATCAACCATAGTCATTAAGTTATGGACTTAGTTAAATTTGACCAAATCAACTAAGTACACACTGGCTTGTTAATAATTATTTCCAGAGTGCTTATCATGAAAAAAACTCTGAATGGATGTTAAAAAAAACGGGATAAGAAAACCAATGCCAAAATTATATATCCTATTTGCTTTAAAAGCTTACAATCTAGTGTGGAAGAATTGAGCTAAAACACAAAGTAAAAATAGAATTACTGTTCTTGACAAATGACAGACAAAAGAGTAACTAAATAGAAGAAATATGTTACAGTAATAAATTTTTTCAATATACATGAGTTTAAATGCAGTTTTAGTGGACATTTCTATTGTTTCACAATGTCAAGAATAAAAACAATTTACAGTCACAAAGGCCTAAAGATAACAAGGGAAAAGTGTAAACAACCCAATTAGTCAAGTCGGCACGAGGGAATGACTGAAACTACAAAAAAATCCATCCTTATGAAGAATTATGCAGTATTTAAAAAAATAGCAAGGTAGAAAGCTGTACGGGTTTTCATACAGAAAGTCATCACACTACACTTTTGAGCTGAAGAATAAGCTGCAGACAACTAGGTGAGCTGTAGCGCCACGGCATCAAACAGCAAAACGCTGTGTGTCTGCCCGTGGACACACATCACAGGCTCAAGCATAAGGGGCTGCTGGTTCCGCCAGTCAAAGGCGGCTCAATGCTGGCAATCTCATATGAATCAGCCTAAAATGTAAATGCCCAAATCAGGTGAAAGTGAGAGAATTAGGACTCAGGAGGTAGCAGCGACAGAAACACTCTGATCTAGTTATAATGTTTAAAATTTTTTAATTGAGGAAGGATAGCTGATAAAAACAACTGATGTAACTCTCTTATCAACAAACAAGCCACATGATCATCTCTACAAATGCCAAAAAAAAAAAAAAAAAAAAAAAACC
>SJYW01000294.1:411553-426842 GCA_006410735.1 Raphicerus campestris | reverse complement strand
AAAAAAAAAAAAAAAAAAAAAAATCCAAAAAACTGACAGAATCTATTTTCTGATATCTACTCCTGATTTTAAAAATATCACAGTGAACTCTGAATAGGAAAGAAACTCCTCAAACTTGTTTGGGATGTCTATTAAAACTAAACACCATACTTAATTATGAAAAACTTCCGCCTTCTCCTCATGGTCAAAAACAAGATTACCTAAGCTCATCACTTCTATTCCAACTGTACTGAAAGTTTCCACAAATTCAATAAAAAACAGACACAAAAGGATTCTAGATTAAAAAGAAAGACAAAGTTTATCTTTGTCTTTGCAGACAACATGATCATTTATGTAGAAAATCCAATGGATTCTACAAATAAGCAATTAGAATAAGGGAGTTTGATATCGTTATAGTATACACAACCTTATGTGTGTACACAAGCAATACACAAAAATAAGCAGTATTTCTAAATACCAGCAACTGACAAAAACAATCTGAAACTAAGGCAACACTACCATTAACAACAGCATAAAAATATGGTAGAGATAAATCTGATTAACAGTGTCTGTTCAACCTGTCAAACATTACTGGAAGAAGCTAAAGAAAATGGAAATACTGGTGTTCATGGATTCAAAAACTCGATATGGTTAAAACGTCAATTTTTCCCAAGTTAATCTATATTTTGAACACAAAGCCAGGTTTAGGTTTTTTTAATAGGTACTGACAAGCTGACACTAAAATTCATATAGAAGTACAAGGGGTTTAGAATAGCCAAAACTACTTTGAAAGGTAGAAAATCTGAAGACAAAAGAGCGTCTGATTTCAAGAGTAGGTGTACAGCAGAAGCAATCACAGCGGCGCAGCACCGGCCTAAACAAATGAAGCAACAGTACCGCGAGACTAGAGAAACAGATCCACAGACGGCAAGACTAACGTTTGAGAATGATGACAGGCAGCTCAGAGAAACAGCGCTCAAGCAACTGGCTGTTCACAGCATGAAAAAAAAATGAACTTTCACCCTTACTCATCTATTATAGTAAAAACTCAAATTGGATCATAGATCTAAGTGCAATACCTTTCAAAAAGAAAGCAGAGCATCTTTGTGACCCTGGATTACATATTTCTCAGCACCAGAAAGCCCAATCCAAAGGGGGAAAATATCAATAAACTGTACTCTACCAAAATTAAATCATCTGCTCTTCAAAAGACACAGTTCAGAACATGCAAAGACAGGCATCAAAATGCAAAAAAAAAAAATAAATCTGCAAATCATATATATGATAAAGCGCTTGTTTCCAGAATATAGAAATCTCAACTCAGAAAATTAAAAAAAAAAACCTACTCAATTGATTTTTATTAAAAATCTGAAGAGTGACTTTATGAAAGAAGATATACAGATAGATATACAGATAGCACACTAGCACTTAAAAAGCTGATGAACATCAGGAGTCAGTAGATAAGTGCAAAGAAGACACTAGTAACACGGCTGTTACAGTGGCTAAAATTAGGATGACTGGCCACACCAGACGTGGGTAAGCAGGTGGAAGAAATGGAGCCTTTTACAGTCTTACAAATACAAAATGTCACAACCAAGGTGAAAACCAGCCTTTTCTTGAAAAGCTAAGGCTCTACCTACAAATATATCCAGCATTCCATCTCTACGTGATTATCCATGAGAATAAAATAAAAAGTCCACATATGAACTGAGATATAAGTTTAGAGCATATTTATTTCTAAGAGACAAAAAAATGGACATGAACTTAATGTTCCTAAACAGGTGAACAGACAAACTGTGGCACAACCACACTGTGTAATACTGTTCAGCAACAAAATGCAACGCACTGTTAACATACAAGAGCATGAATTAATATCAAAGTAAGTATGCTGAGGGAAATAACTCGTATCAAAAAGAGAATATTCAGAATGATTTCACTTATAAACTCCAGAAAATGCAAACTATTCAACATCGATGGAAATCAGATCAGGCACTAGCCAGGGGTGAGGCCAGAAGGAAGACATGGGTCTTCGGGGCAGTAAAAAGTAATTCTGGGGTTGAGGATGCTCTTAACTGCAGTGTGGGTTTCACAGGTACAACCATATGTCAAAACCTACACAGCTGTACACTTCAGATATCTGTACCTTCTTTTCTATCAATTTTATCTCAGTAAGTCTACCAATTTGGGGGAGGGGGAAGGGAGGGAGGAGACAGGGAGGGAGGAATTTGCTTTTTGAATCGAGGACCAGAATCCAGGTTTCTTTACTTCTTTAGTAGGAAAACTGAATAATTCTACCTGTCTCCTGAACTTAAAATGACAACTGGAATCTGAAAACAGGGTATCAGTACAACAGTAAAGTCACTGCATGAAATGTTTGCCATTATTTGCCAAATGTGGTTTTTTTCCAACACATTTAAGTAAAGCCTCATAATGTGCCAGTGAGCAAATATTTACCAACCTGAAATTCAAATTAAAAGACAATCAAAATCTTCAGCATTTTTAGAGTCCACACTAACCTACAACATTCCTGATTTCTTCTGGAAACATCACAACACCGAGAACTACTGCAATCCAAAACTTAGAATGCCCACATAATTAAATTCCTCATATAAACTCAAGAATATGACAGGAATTTTTTTTTTTTAATAGAAGAGCAAATATATTGCATACTGGATTTTGGGAAGGGTTGGCACAGAAAGGTCAGAGTCAAAGAGGAAGGGAGGAAACGAAAAAAGGCATGAGAAGGCAGGAAATATAAAAGAAACTTCGTCAGAGGTTTAAAAAGAAAGCTGGCTCAGTGGTAGGGTCCGCCTGCCAATGCAGGAGACAGGGGTTCGATCCCTGATCCGGGAGGATCCCTCCTGCTGCGGAGCAACCAAGCCCATCTGCCACAGCCACTGAGCCTGCACCCCAGAGTCCATGCTCCGCAATGAGAGAAGGGACCGCAACAAGAGCTCCGGCACCACAGCCAGGGGAAGCCCCTACTTGCCTGCTGCACGTAGAGAAAAGCAGCAAAGACCCAGCATAGGTCAGAAATAAGCAAACACGCAAATCTGAGATAGCTTTAGCTTATTTATGTGACTCTCAGCATCTAAAGTTCAGTTCAATCGCTCAGTCATGTCCGACTCTTTGCAACTCCATGGACTGCAGCACACCAGGCCTCCCTGTCCATCACCAACTCCCGGAGCTTGCTCAACGCATGTCCATTGAGTAACTTGGTATAAGTGAGATTATCTGCATCAACTGACTCGTTAAGGACTACAACCAATGTAAAGGGAGCAGGCCTTACCCCAGGTAACACGACTGCCCCGATTCCACTCTTCAATTTTGATCTGCCTCGGCCGCCTCGTCCAGACAGTCCTGCACCGCGAGGTCTCCGCTTTCCTGGAAATCCAGACCCCCGGCCCTACACAACAGACACGGAAAAGTCAGCATCTGTAAAGGCTCAGAAGAATTTTAAACCCGAATGTGAGATAGACCATCATATGAAATGTTACACAAATACACTTGCTTCTTTTATTCCGATAGAGTGACAGGTATTAAGGGACCAGGCTTATCATTTGCATCTTCCGATACATGTTCTACGACCTAAACATCTGCAACCTTAAAAATCAAACATGGGTCTGTCACTGTGAATGCCCTGCATCAGTAAACCCTTGTCACTGTATTTCCATTTCCTAACCTTACGTCCAAGGTGGCTCTAACCAAGTACTTTCATGTGTAACTAATTTTATCACATACAGAGCAAGCATAAGGAAGGACTCTCTCTAGCTGGCTTCTTTTAAGTATACTAAAAGTTAAGATACGCTGAGTACTTACTACGTACTGCTCGAAGCACTTGTTCCTCTCAACAATCTCATATGGTCACTACTATCTTATTATCCCCATGTTAGAGATAAGTACACTGAGGAATATGGGCTTTCAGGAGATGCTAGTGATAAAATATCTGCCTGCCAATGCAGGAGACTCAAGAGACCCGGGTTTGATTACTGGGTTGGGAATATCCCCTGGAGGAGGACATGGCAACCCAATCCAGTATTCTTGCCTGGAAAATCCCACTGACAAAGGAGCCTGGTGGGCTACAGTCCCACCCAAGAGTCCAACACGGCTGAAGCAACTGGGCACGCACCTACCCTGAGGGATAAAATGGTTAAGTGACTTGCCCAAAGTCATACAGCTGGCAAGGCTGGCTCCAGTGTCTACATTCTTAACCAATACTCTCTACTGGCACAATGCGTGAAAAATTTTAAGTGTACAGTAGTAATTTTTTGTCATTAAAATTGTCAATTTCCTTTCATCATTCAAAATCTGATGAAAGTAAAAGGCTTGCTTTAAATCAGTGAGATAACAAGTACTTGAAATAGAAATAATTTATCTAAATTTTTACCTAATACAAGAAAAAAAATCTTTGGAAAAACATGCTGAATTCCCTGATATCTTAACAAATAAGTACTGAGGTTATTTGTTTTTTATGATTTTCTTATTCTCAGAGTTATTACTATCTGAAAAACACCTGGCATCTACACACTTACTTACATATATTTAAGATCACTAAAATGCTGGGGGAAATCCTGATTTTTTTTCCCCTCACAAGTGACATAATATGCCACATCTTTGATGGATCTCACTTTTCATAGTTTGAAATACTGAGCTCTTTACCTCCTTGGCAAAATGGTTTCCAAGCGCATAAATTATGGCTATATTGTGAGCATAAGGAAGACACACAGGAACAAAGGGGAAAGGGGTCTTTTTTCCCTTCAGCTTAGTAAGTCCAGCCAGCTTCCAGTTTTCCATCTGTCTCTCTTTATCCTCTTAAGCTCCTCTCCTTCAAATATCAAGCTTCTCGGAACAAGAGACAGGATAGGGTTGGACTGGAGAGTCTTAGTTTTTTTAATCGGTATAAAAGACTTTTTACAAGTCAGTGATTGAATCAAGACTATAGTAATCCCTCAACTCATTTTTCCTCAGCATTCAGTGACACAGGTAAGAATGAGTGGTATGCGCTTCAAAAGGGTCAAGCAAGACTTCTAAGCTCTTAAAAAGATATTTACATTTTCAATACCTTGCACTGGTATCTGAGTGAGTTGAAAACTAGTTCTTCCAATAGTGACAGAAAATAAAGCAGAATCTAGAACTCCTTTGAAATCCTTATTCTAAATTAAAAACCATTATTCCATAATTACATTAAATAAAGATGAAATACTATCTTCTCTAGTCAGTAACGTTTAAACTTTTCAGATGATTAACATTTTTTTCAAATTAACTTTTCACCCTTCAAAATGCATCAGACTGCTGAACTTACAGTCAAGGACTAGCAGAATTATCCACCAAAGATATGAAAAAGTTTCTATAATTTTTATTAACAGACAATGAAATCTGCCGTAATTCTGCTATTTCTTCTCCAACTGTATATAAAACATTAATGTAGTTTNACCCTTCAAAATGCATCAGATTGCTGAACTTACAGTCAAGGACTAGCAGAATTATCCACCAAAGATATGAAAAAGTTTCTATAATTTTTATTAACAGACAATGAAATCTGCCGCAATTCTGCTATTTCTTCTCCAACTGTATATAAAACTTTAATGCAGTTTTTCTTTTGTTCTTTTCTGAGCAACAGAATTTTCTATCATGAACGAGTCCTTAACTACTTTACAGCCTATGGGACAAGGATTTCCCGCAGCAGGAAAATGCTGCGAATTGTGAAGGAAACATTAAGAGGCATAGGGCTCCACACTGAGGCCAGTCAGGTGAGAGGGCAGCCCAATTTCCTCCCACTCCAGGTTTCTAGAGGCAAGCGGGGCGCTGCTTCTTATTAGAAAGTTTAGATGCAAAAAGTGGCTCTGGAAATAGAAACGTTCAATTCTTAACTTCTATTCGGACAAAACCAACCAGAAAGAAATGACATATGAATGTAAATGCAGTTTTATTTACCACTTTGATGCTCCAAATGGCACTGCCAGGAAGCTGCCTGGGTTTAAAAATTTCCCGACCTTCTGAAATGTCTGGGGACCAGGAAGGTGGGCTCACTGTATTATGGGTACTCCAAGCCCCCTAGGATATGGCAGGTGAGAAAATAGATGTATAAAATTCCGCAACGTAAAAGGTCAAAGCCAGCAACTAAGGAATTTTAGAACAGCAAAAACAAATGCAGACGTATGGAAACTTAGGACAAATTGCTTCAAGGAAGTAAGAAAAGTAAGCTTATCACTTAACAGTGACTTTACGTTTAAACGTTTGCAGCTACAGTTTACATTAAATGTTATGTTCTGGCTGAAACATCAATACAATAAAGCATATTAATTTAAGGTTTATGTGGCATCAACACGGACTTCTGAACAGCAATCATAGCACAAAAATATAAATCAACGTCAGTCAAACTTTAAATATTACAACTATAAGAAACCATTTGGGTATTACTCTTTTCTAACGACTATCACTCTGTCTGAAGGGGAAATGAGTAAACTTAAAGAATGTTATGTATAATTCTTGCTATAAACCACCGAAACAGCAGGCCAAAAAATGCAATCAGAAACATGAGCCATCAACAGACACATTCACTATAAAATCCGAAGTCAGTCTGTAACCGTAAGATGTAAACACCGTTATAATCCTACCATTTAATGGCTGTTCCTTCAGTGCCCACTAGTTGTGGACTTTGGTTTTTATTTTTATTTAGGGGATTATTACACTTATATTACATCCAACGAACTAATTTGAAAAGCAGAAAATTGGTAAAGCAAATTGTCCTAAATTTGCAAATTAAAATGCCTGAACTATCTGATTATTTATACGAGAAATAGTACTTATCCAAATAGTTAAAATAAAACTAACACATTTTGCTTCCAAATAATCACATTCAGATATAACCTGAACTAATCTGATGAGGAAGCAGCAAAAAGAAAAATGTTTACTCCACAAAGGTAACATTTTAAAAGAAAAACACAAAACAAATGTCAAATAACCTACTTTGAATCAGATAATTCAACAATGCCTGCTACGGTTTTACCAAATTAAACGATTAAAAGTAAAGACAAAAAACATGTTACTTACCAGGTTTTCTAGAATACTAACTAACAAGTAGTTGCCTATTAATCACATTAAAATACCATCAGGGAATTTAAATAATCAACCAGAAGTAAGGACTTGACTACCCTTTGGGGAGGAGACTGTAAATGAAGTACCAGTATCTTGAGAAGGACCACACAGGGAGCCTGGCTTCGCTCTAATTAACCTCCCCTCGGCCCAGCTATCAGCTACACGGACTTCACAGACAAGCCGCTGTCCCACTGAGGGACCATCCTGCACCTCGGGCCACACCTGGCTTCTTTCCTGCTGCGTCCTGGGTCTTCTGTAGCCTCTGCGCTGCTGAAAGCGATTTCTCCTGTAATTTTACTCTCAACAAGCAGGTGTAGTTCTGCCGAGCTCCTTCGCTCCCCTCACTGACCCATCCCGGCCTCCAAGGCACCTTCCTCCGACTCGGAAGCCTAGACCACTCTCCTCTCTCTGGTTTTGTTCTCAATGGTATTTATCTATAATGAGGGCTGTAAACACCATCTTGGATGCTGCTGTTCCCCAAATTCTCATTTCTGTTTCTAGAATGTTCTGAAAATTAAAGCGTCAGTCGCTTAGTCATGTCTGACTCTTTGCGACCCCATGGACTGTAGCCTGCCAGGCTCCTCTGTCCATGGAATTCTCCAGGCAAGAACACTGGAGTGGGCTGCCACTTCCTGCTGCAGGGGATCTTCTGGGCCCAGGGCCTGTGCCCGGGGCTCCTGCGCTGCAGGCGGCCTCTGCGCCACGTGAGCCGCCAGGGCAGCCATGTTCTGAAAGCTCCGAGTTATGATGATTTTCTGCTTCCCTCTCAGCCTCTCTGTCTGGTGACCCTAAACCTCTCCAGTCACCACGTCTAACCTCTCTCCCTTCACGAGTCCCATCTCCCCTTCTCCCCACCCTTACACATGGACCCCAGCTGAGTGAGAAAGCGGGTGGTCACTAGATCGTTCTCTTCCCTCAGCGCTCTCCTCTGCCGCTTCAGGTCTCTCCCACCACTCCTCTGAGCCGAGCCAGCCAGAGCCTCAGCCGCTGGTCTCCAGCCTGTCCTGACCGTCCTGCTTCTCTGCGCCCCCACGGCCGGCACCACATGCCAGCTTGCCTGTGTCTGCGTGTCCTCCTCAAGCCTTTCTCCACACGGCAATCAGATGGACTCCCAAAAGCTGTAAACCCAACCCAGCGAGACTCCAAGCCTTCCCTACACCTTCGGACAGTGCCCGGGACACTGAAAATCAACCTTTCCCACTGCCTCTCTTCAGTCTCACCAGGGCTGCCCATCCGCCCGACCGGATCTCCTCCCTGGCGGGGACCTCCTGCCTCACAACGACCCCAACCGCCCAATGGCCGGCGTCTTCCAGCTCTTCGGATACGGCCTCACCTCGTCCTCCTCAGAGAGGCCTTTCCCTAGCTCTCCAGTGAACTACGGTCTCCCTCACCACACCTGAAGCATCCTCACAATGAACACAACACGGGGTCTTGAATTATTCAGAGGTAGAGTTGGGGCAAGAGATATCTAGAGTGAGTTCTCTCAATATATCCACTCAATATTCTTCTCTGAGGAGATCTGGCTAGTGTTGCAAATCTTAAATTCCTTTTGGTAGATCATTTAATGTTATTACATCAGGAGACAGTTCTTACAATATACCATAAAAGGTCATATTCTAAAATAATATTTATTCATCATAATTTAAAAGTTAGTTTGATGCTATAGTTGTATCTCATTTCAAAAAGCATTCACACCATATAACACGGAGGAAGGAAATGAAGGGCTCTACAGATGAAGACTGCTTAGATGCCGTTTTCAACTGCTATGAAAAACTTATACAAAAAAGCATGGGTAATTACATTACAAACTTTAACAAGTATGTTATCAAGAAGCAGTGGAAAGTAGAGCCCCTGCAATTTTATAGAAGATGAAGAAAAATTATGATTACTCTTAGATATTTTGACAAAGAAGAAATTACCTAATATAAACCTGAGACCTTAAAGCTAGAAACTGCCTTAATTATCAACTTCAGTTATAAATTATCCTTCAGATCTCAGTTATGATCAAAAAACGTTTACACAGACCACTCAGAAAAGGTCAGCTTCCCCATCTACTACAGTGTGGTTTATCCCATTTTTATGCCTGATTTTACCTGTATTTATCTGTAGACATAAGCTTGAGGGCAGACACACTATTTCTGCTCACTGCTAAGTAGGCATTCTGTTCAGCACCTATTGAACACCTACTTTCTATGTAGCCTTTTTGCACACATATATTCAAAATCCATCAATAAACACCGTACTACAATATGGAACACTAACTCCATCGGTGGTAGCCCAGAACCTTAGATTTATTCACCTATTAAAAACTTACCAACATATCCCACGCACTGTGACTCCTATCTACAAACTCAGCTACAAACAGGGGGATTAAAAAAAGGTCAGGAGAATTCAAGTGACAAAGAGAGCTAAATATGAATACAACGAACTTGATCTCAAATGCCACAGAAACTTTAAAAATACTGCTCTGCACTGACTGATTTAGGTTCCAACAATAATTACTGTTTGATGTTAGTATTCACCTCTCTGCTGAGGCCAATCTCTCAGGTAAGTTTCTCAACTTAGTAAATTACACAGCTGTTCCTGTNAGTTTAAAAATACTACTCTGCACTGACTGATTTAGGTTCCAACAATAATTACTGTTTGATGTTAGTATTCACCTTTCTGCTGAGGCCAATCTCTCAGGTAAATTTCTCAACTTAGTAAATTACACAGCTGTTCCTGTTTCAAGGAAGAGGAAGTGGGAACAATGACTGGGGGAGGGTAGGCTACTGCGAGCAACTTTCTATTAGAAATCAAATCCTGCTGCTGGCTGTGAAGTGTGATCAGCCTCAAGGCTGGAGTCCACGAGTGTCAGCTTCAAGTGTGGTCAGAGAATGTTTGCGGATTCTGGGGAGATCCATGCCTGAGTCAATCTCAAGTGTACCCTCTCCCAACACACTACGAAAACCAAGATTGCCATTAACAGGTGAGTTTGATTTAGAGAAAGGGAGGACAGTGAAGAGAAAGGAGAAAGGAGGGCAACCAGTAAGAGAAACTGAAGACGTAAGTGCTCATAATTTGTCTTTTTGGTACACACATTCACTCATGCACATTACAGCCATCACAGAAACAATTCGTTTTTATGACTTACAGAATTCTTTTAACATAAGCAAGTCATATAGAAAACTGAGTTCAACATCAAATAGAAAAAGCTCAGTCCCGAGAGTGATTTGGTAAGATGTACACTATATAAAGTAGACAAATAGCTGTTGCCAGTTTTAGCCTTCAGTAATTTAAGAAAGCAAATTTGGCTGGTGCTAGCTGTCATTTTGGTAATGGCTTAAAAAATCTAACCGGCACAAGAAAACTGACAGGGATGCGTACTTCTAATCTGTACGTCTTGTAGCTTGACACCCCAAAGGGCAAGACGCTTTGGGGGATGAAAACTAGTCTCTCAGAGGTTTAGAGCAGTGTTCTTGGACTTAAGGCTGCACGGGGTTCTTCTTAAAATTGACATTTCCACTCAAGCAAAGGTGAGGCCTGAAATTCAGAGTGACAAACTGCGAGGTGATATGGATATTGCTGGTCTGCAGGTCACACCTTGAGCAGCAGGGGTCTGGTCATTTCTCCTAGAAAACATGCCTAAGCCTGAGGAGAGCTCTTCCTCCTGCTGTCTGCTTTCCCCCAGCACCTGTGGTCTCCTCTACTGTGCACCACACACACAGACAGACAGACAGACACACACACACAGAATAAACAGCAGTTGAGTTCTAAAATGTGTGCAGCCATTGGGCAGCTTTGAACTTGAAAACCTACTACCCTTTTCAATTTCCTGTGGCCAGTGTCTAGCTTGGTCAGGCCTGTAGTTATTTTCACTGGCACGTTTCTTTAGAAATAGTTATGAGTCAACGTGTTGGGTTTCAGGCCCACCTCTGCAGAACTACATTTAACACATAAATATCACATCCTTCTCAAGTCTCCATTTTCACATGATACCTGCATTATTCTGCAAATCCAGAAAACAGGGCAGACATGTTTGCTATGTGTCAGGTGCTTTATATATATTATCATTAAATTCTAATAAGCAACTGATGTAGTTTTATGGATGAAGAAATCAAGAGAGTTCACAACCTAACTTGCTTGGTGTCCATGGACAGGAATCAAAGAATAAGGCTTTGAAGCCAAACAACTGCACTATGGAAATGTTCACATGAATTTATAATAATCAATCTTTCCTGGTATCAATTAATTATACTGCAGATATATATAAATGATACTAAATAGGGTTCTTAGAAGTCATTTTTATAAAATGTGGTGTAGTATTTAGAAGATATGTGAAAAAAAACAACACCGTTNTAATCAATCTTTCCTGGTATCAATTAATTATACTGCAAATATATATAAATGATACTAAATAGGGTTCTTAGAAGTCATTTTTATAAAATGTGGTGTAGTATTTAGAAGATATGTGAAAAAAAACAACACCGTTGGCATCTACTCTACGTATTTTATTCCTCATGAAGAATAAAGAATATTCATCTACTTACTAATGAAACTTTTTAAATAGGTTCTAAGACAAAATATCAGCATGAAGGTTTAGCTTGTAAGTATTCAAGAACAGACAATTATAACTACTAGGGTAATATCTGTGAATGAATTATCATTATATATATCAGTGGTATTTTAAATTTTAGTTAGAAGTTGGATATGAAATAATTTATTAAGAATTGAATCTTTATGTGGATGATATGATTTACCAACCTTTTAATAGCAAAGCCGCCCCCTGCCCCCTAAATGCCAAGAGTGCTTCTTACTAAAAGGTTTACATTGAGAAACAGAAATTTAAGAAAGAGAAAAAAGGAAAGAAGCGAGGGAGGGCAGAGGGGAGAGGAGAAAGGAGAGAGAGGGGAGGGATTGCTTACTTGTAATTAATTGTTAACAAAACTACAATCCTCTACAGCTCACCACTGGAGGCCTGGTTTGCTCTCACAGGAATACATTATGAAACTGATGTTAATTCGAAACACTTCATTTAAAATGCCACTGCAATGCAGCAGTATATTATAAAATTCTAAGGTTCTTAATAAACTACGTAAATTGATGAAAATAAGAAATTCAGTTCACAACATAGTGGCCAAGTGGTTATGATCTAATGAAGTACTATTTTTGAAAACCTCCTCTGCTGAAGAAATTTCACCTTCTGCGTTAGATTCTCTCAGTAGATGTCAGTCTTCGAACCTGTGTAAATCCCTAAGCCTCCACTTCTATGTCAGCAACAAAAAAATGGTGGAAAAATAAAGTGAAGAAAAAATTCTTAAAAAGTTATTAAAGTACATTTAAAAGTACTTAAGTTTTCTTTACGAAGCTTTCTTTAAACATTTAATACTTCAATCAAATGTGTCTAAAAACATATTTCACAGGAGATTTAATAGACACTTTCAGTATTACCATGAAAGCAAGTAGTACATGAGCACCTGAAGTAGATCACAGTCATGTGTTTTCATTAACTATTTTCTCATAAAGTAATACAAAAAGAGACCCTTGTTCAACATCAAAACATCAGTGTATCAACAAGCCTTGAATCATCAACTGAAGCCTGTTTCCTATACAACTACAACAGCCGACAAGCTGCCTGAGGTCAGCAGCGACTTGTGAGGCGGTGATGAGACACTGGCAGCTAACTAGGAAGGAGAATACGACCAGAACTGAGACAGAACATAGGGGCGGCAGCAACAAATATAAAGACATGGCTCATATAAACTGGGATGAACCAGGAAGAAAAAAATACATGTACGTGCTCTCTCACACACATACCCATACCATTTTGGAACGTGAGTCAACAGAAAAATAATCATAATGTTTTCTCAGTTGAGGCAGAAGACTCTAAGGAGAGTTATCAGTAAAATTTAATGGGAATATTTATGATGTAAAATCCTTAAAGGATGTAAATTTCTGAAAGAAAATTAGAGATTCAAATTTTCATTGCAAAAGTCTTTTCAGAGCCAGAACGACACAATTAGTATAAGCTATTCAAAAAAGGAAAGGAAAATAAAAAACTAACTGAGGAGGAAGAGCACTCGTTGGAAAAGAAAAATCTCTCTTGGTTGAAGAGAGAATAAGTACCAAGTAAAATACTTAGAGAAAGGCATGCATAGAGTGCATTTGCTGTGTATGCCCTTGCCATAGAGAAATATGTAAATTTCATGTGGCAACTCCATTGCCTCTGGTATAAACTGCTGCCTTCTGAAAATAAAATATATATGAATTTTAAATAGAAGAGACTATTTTTCACATTAAAGTAAAATTCGATTTAACCTCTCTACTTTTCTTTATCTTTACAAAAATTAGATGACCAGATACTATTATCCCTATAAAGTTAAACTTTAAATCACTAAAAGCAATCTAAATCATGAGACTTAAAACTCCAAACTACTACTGTGACTGAACACTTTGCACTGTTTAGTATCTTGCTATTTTCTAAAAATACTTCAGAAAGTAAGAATTTTGTAGAACACATAATTCTTAGCTACAGCATCTTCACTTTGCCTTGCATTTTCATTCAAGTCTCACTGAAAAATATCTGAAATACACCCATAAAGGATAGAGCCCACAAAACTTTACAGAATAATCGTGGAACTCTCTTCATTTCCTGAAGATCAACAGTATAATCCTAAATTTTTTGTGTAAGAAACCATAAAACAAATACATCTGAGGGGAAAAATGTTACACTATATCCAAAACTTTACTTTTTTAAAGCTCTATTGTTCCTACAGCATAGAACCAAAAAAAATTTTAGTAGCTTCTAATAGGTTGCATTTAAATTCCGAAAAGATCACTTAAAACTGAATAAATTAGTCCTCATTAATATTATTTTTTTTAAGTGGCCAAAGCACATACAGCACCATTATGTCTGAGTTCCACCTAAAGACAGAAGAAAATTGCCCTCGAAACCAAAGCTACACATACACCATTTTACTTTATGGAATTGCTCTAGCATCTTTTTTTTGTCAGAATCATTAAAATCACCATACCTGTCTGGACCGAGGTCTACCAGGAGAAAACTTCCTTTTGGTAATAGCTGGTTTGCCCATGCCAATTTTGGGGGTGACTGAGATGTACGTGGTTGGCAGGATGTTTGCAACAGAGGCGTTGGGAGTGGAAGGGTAACTGTGCAGCATGTCATGGGAAGGCAAGTCGGAAGAAAGTGCTGGAGAGGAAGACACGTGAGCCTTGCTTGTGTCCGCTGCTGAGGAAGACGATGACTCGGTCTCAGAGGATAGTTTTACAGATCTGCCCTCTTGGCATAAGCCATCTTTTACTTGACTCTCAACTGCAGGAGCCGCTTCCAAGTCCATAAATGCAGAAGGCTCAGGGTTTTCTCTCGGTTCCGTTTCTACAGCCAGATGTTCTGTAGAACATAAAGAAGTGCTTTCCCCATCTGGGGACACTAAGGTTTCCAATGGGAGAATGACAGACTCAATGGTGACTTCGGGAGGCCGAGACTCTTCCGGCGACGCCACCACACTCGGCTCCTCCACCGTCTGCACTTCCTCCTGCAGTGCAACCAGCTGGGGAGGAAGGGTGTCGGCGCGCTCAGTCACTTCCATGCTAGTCTCCTTTGGACCGTCACAAGTACGCGCCACTTTCCGACACATCCCCACTGCTTCACCATCAACTTCACGAGAAATCTGATTTTCTGATTCAGGATCCATTTTACCTTGGGATGATTCTAGAAAATTTGGAATATCTATTATGTTAATGTACATATGAATTTTAAAATTCCTAACTATGAGTAGGTATAAAACATCACTGCCTTAAATGTCTGTAGCTCTATGGTTTAAGAGTAACAGGCTTGGATGGGAAAAAAGATGGGGTAGAGAGGGCTTCCAAAACATTACTTTTGGTTAAAATCACGCCTTAAATCAGAATGTATTCATCAAGAAAGGCAATTATTAAGTTTAATAAGTGTCAATACACACCAGGGTTTATGGATTAGAATAAGTCACAATCAGACCAGAAAACCTACAAAAGCACTGCCTTAATAGGATCCCCAGAGTTTAAGGTAATTTCTGGGAGGAATATTAAAACAGAATTAATTTCTAATAGAACAATTATACATATATAATGTTTTACAGTTTGAGCACTTACAAAAGGATTTAAAATTTTGTAGGTAAAATTACACTCATTTTATAGCTAGGAAAATGAGGCTCAGTGATATTACACAATATGT